>JASPKZ010003696.1:0-112337 GCA_030220185.1 Diploptera punctata | reverse complement strand
TTGCATACCAATGTTATGGTACGCAGTATTGGACGCTTGCCCCAGTGGCGTGCTGTACATAGAAAACATATTCATCCGATTTACTCCTCATTAAATCCAGCCAGAGATTTGGCGATGTGCTCTCACCTGGAGTAGCGTGGCTCATTCCACAGTGCTGGATTCCGACTCTCGGCTTGAAAGCAATGTGGTTTTGATGTCCTGCTTCAGGTCATCACATCCCTATCTCTGTCCAAATTTCATCACCATTTGCACACAAACGCTAGCGTCGCCAAATAGGCTCGGGTTAAGTGAACTACAACCCCGTAATGATAGCCACTATTAACTTAGCTGCCAAAGAGCCCTAGTGGGTTCTAACGTACGCAGCACACTGGGTGAAGCTAGACTTCGCCTTATCCAGTCAGCGGCTTCTGCGGCGGTGGCAGTCTTCCAGTTGGCGGCTCAGAGCGTCGGCCAGATCATCAAATTGATCATCAACAGCGACCAACGTCGACAAGGCTTTTGTTATTGTCTGACCATCGGACTTTCATCGCCCGATCTGCGCCTGGTTATTATAAGCACTGGATAAATTGCTCGTTATCATACATATATCAAAAGGGCTAAAGAGGGTATAGTAAATCCCTAAATAGCCGGAGGTTGGTTTCATGAACCACTGATTCCCTTTTCAGCTGTCGAGGATGCTTCCAGGAAACTGGATGTTTCCTTGACGGACTAGGGAGGGGATGTATGTTGGATAGGAAATTCAGCTTACAACACGTAGTAAGTAAGTTTTGCCAATTTAAGGGTTAACGTATCCACAACTTTTTTTTACTGAAGGCACGTATCAAGGCGGCTTTTACAAGGAGCGATTCAAACCAAATGGATGAATAATATCAAAGTAAAACAGGCATTATTGTCACTAAGCCTAAAGTCCGTTGTTACAAGCCGCCGCCGCGCCGTATAGTTGATAATATCGCCCTCGCCATGATATGTGTTTATAGATTCAACTGTCATTCGTTGCTATAATTTTGATTAAACAAAACGTGTCTCTTCTGCTTTGTTGCCAATTTATAATGTCGAGTAAAACTAAAGAAAATTAGTTCCGAAGCGGATAAAAGTAGTGGAGCTGTTTAAAGTTAAAATACGAGTATAAATGTTTGACCGTTTACACGTTGGCGAGTCGTTTGCATATCTATCACGCTGTTTCAATGTTAATGAATGAACTGTACGATTCATCAAAAAATCCGAAGAAAAAAAAAAGGAAGTCTATCGCTGAATTCACAGCTAAACACCAATCTGAAATTTAAGACCTTATAAAAGCTGCAAAACAGGTAACAAATACTAAGTTATTTAAGTCCTTGTCTATGCCTGAGAGTAATAATTAATAGAAATTCTTCAAGATCTCTCATTAATTGATTTTATTTAGGAACCTTGGAACGTATCCCCTACATATCAATACGAATTACCATTCCATATTCGCGGTTTCTGTATATGCGGCATATTTCTTCTTCTTCCTTTCCAGGAATACGCCAATGCGACCTGTTCCGGTCTCAAGTCCATCGTTTCCTTGGCGTCCCAAAGATCTTTTTCCATGTGGTTTGTAGGTATTGATCTATTTGGGTAACCTTGTATTGTCCATTCTATCTAAGTGTTCTTTCCATTGGTATTTGTGCTCTTCTAGTTATGAAACTATTCAAAATATCTCCAGTTCATTTCTTATTGATTCATTGTGTAATCTACCCATGCGTGTACATCCATTTACGGTTCTTAAAAATTCAATGCAGTGGCTTAAAGGTGTGAGATATTTTTTTTAAGTACCTAAGATTCAGATCCATAGAAAAGAACAGGAACAGCCATAATTGTATACAACCTGAGCTGAGTTCCTCTTCAGTCTTTCGGAGGGTTCTTTTTATGGTGCTACACATCATTTGATATTGGTTTAATTTATTATTAATTAAATAAAAATAAAACGTAGTTTATTTGATTTTCATATTTATTATATAATTCAGTGACAGCTGTTTTGGTACACTGTACCTTCTTCAGACATGTTAACAAATTATAAGAGGGGGAGAAATAGAAGAGCATGGTATGAGGGAATATATGATGCCATGATGAAGAGGGGTATGGAAGATGGACAATGGGAAGATAGAAATCTCTGGAAAGCAGGAATCAAGAGCAAACTGCTGTAAAGTGGAAAGCCTGTATTAATATTAAGTAAGTAATCACTGATACACGACAGCTAGGAATGTAATATGCACTTTTAAAATTACAGTTTTGAGTAAAATATGCTATTTTATAGTAATAATTATAAAAGTAGCCAAAAACATTTTCTTGCAAAATAAGCATTAAATGCACCAACAAATATGGATAAAAGGAGCTTATAGGGGTGGTCGTAAGAATTATAACCTTAAATGCGTGAATAAATATTCTTTTTTTTTAAGAATCTGTACTTTACAGGTGGGTAATATGCTGTTTAACACTATAGTATGTAATGCTTTTTAAGTCATGGAAAAATATAGTTCAGATATCCAACAGATTTCTGACATTTAGTTTCGAGTTTTAAATGCAATCCACTGATATTAATTAAAATAAATCTGGTAAGTGATAATATTTCCAGAGTAGAGTTCGCTCTCTAGCTTTTTCTAGTACCTTGAAGCTTGTCAGTGCTTCAGAGTGGATTATCGTGAGTCATATGTTGGAGTAATTAGTACACCTTCTCTCCGTTAGATGCCTATACTTCGAGCCTGGAAACCCGTCGTTAATGAAAGAGTTTTCGAGCTTAGCGGAGGCTGGAAGCCCGAGAAACGTTTGGCGAATCTTTGTAATTTTACTTACTCTCTTACTCTCCTTTATCTAATCGAATATCAAGCATTTCAATATACAATCATAAAAATATACTCATAAAATGTTTATGAAATATATTGTAGGAAATATGCCGGTCAGAAAAATGAATCAAAGAATTGTAGGATTAAAACTAATCACATCAACATTTTCAGCGGTTCCTTCACAAAGAATACACAATTTAACACCACGTTTCCTGTATTTATATTTATTTATTTATTTACTTATGTGTAACTGCCCAGGTCCCGTTTTCAAGGAGGGTTCCTAGAAGTCATCTATAATTTACTTCTCGGCAGATGCGATTTAATCACATGCTAATTCAATATTGTTATACCACATATAGAATACCATACCGAATCCACAATAACATTTCACAACCGTATGATTTAACTGAAAGCATGATTTTTTTTGCAAGTTTACTATATATACATTCTTAGCTCCACCACCGCAAGTAAAGGACACAAAGTGTGTCACAAGTAAGAAATGTGTGATTTATTTGTGATTGATTAGTTTATATCCATAAATTTTATTAACAGATGATCAATTATAATATAATAAACCAGTCCGCCGCTGTAAGTCTATGTGTAACATCGTTAAAAAAATAGAATGAATGAGGATTTTTTGAGGTTCTTCTTCACCTATAAGATACATGTCCATGTACTGATTGTGGGCAGGAAAGCTCGAGCCTGAAGTCATTTATGTGTTTGTCAACCACCCGGCGGTACTTCTCTATTATAAACAAACGTTTGCGGACGGTCATAAAGCGGCTGATAATCTACTGTATATGTATTCCAGACTCATGACTCACGCCCGATCCAAGTGACTCTAAATTTAATATGATGCAGACTTTACAGAATAAAAGTAAAAATGTAAAGTGATCCCACTACAGGCCTCAGGAGGCCATTGGGGTAGTATGAGGTTAAGGCTCCCACTTTTTCTTGACAATCGGCACTTGATGTCAGCCCTGCGTGACGGCTGCCTTCACCCCTAGAACAAGCGTCTGGTACTCATTTCCGTTAGAGGCTGAGTCGACCCCAGGGCCATAGAGCCGCCAGGAAGTTTGGGTCAGTTTAAAAATCCTGAACCCAAGGGGGCTCGAACCCTCGACCTTCCGGCATGTAGCGAAGTGCCTTAACCACTACGCTACAGCGTGCCCCCTTCACAGAATACTACAGCTATTTTTAAAATTAATAAAATTGCAAATTCAAGGGGGTATCATATTATTCTTTCAATATACAAATAAATTTCACTTCTGTTATAAATAAATAATATAGGCCTATACATATATGTGTATATCTTAATATATAAAAATTACGTGTCACGTTGTTTGTCCGCGATGGAATCCTAAACTACTGAACCGATTTTAATAAAATATTACACACTGTGTGCAGTTTGATCCAACTTGAGACTTAGGGAAGTTTATAACTAAATTTATAGTCGCATTATTTTTATGCTAATTATTTGTTTATTATTTAACAAAGAGTTATAATTATCTGTGAGTTCCATACGATTCTCTGTTAGAATCAGAGCCGTGTAAGGTAATTGGTTTATTATTTAACCAGGTGGCTGTGCTTTTTGTTGCAATCGCGAATTTCAATTGACTTACAAATATTGATTATTTCATAATTTAAGTGTGTGTGTTTATTTTATTTTAAACATACTGATAATAATATTAATTTCGTGTGTAAGTATTTTTTTAAGTAATCTGGCTGAAAGACAGCAACTTAATTAAATTTAATTGTACCGAGAAGGGACATCGAACAATATGGCGAATCAGTTCTAGAGACCACGAATGATAAGATATCAAGTGAATTTCCGCAAATTGGTATAGGCCTATGTGACATAAATCTTACATTTAAGAAGAATGTCAATTTAAAAACATATGAAGGTCCTAAAGAACGGAATTACAGAACTGCAAGTAAGTCTGTTAGTTATAATAATATACCTAATATTACAGAAACAATCTCCATGCCTCAATTAAATTAAAAACAAGATGACTATAATATATCACAAGATGATATTACTATACAGAGACTCTTGATGATGATGAGAATCCAAACTGCCAACAAGTTCGTAGAAAAAAACGAAAGTATAACGAAATCAGCAAGCCTCCTCAAAATATTCCATCGATAAATATATATAATCCTTATGATACACTTATGGATGATACGGAGAATGCAGACAACATAAATTCATCTCAATCAACAAAACCACTTCCACATAAATCACCACCCATATTTATACGGGTGTAGTTAAGGTACCAGAACTAAAAAATTGTGTAAACAAAAACTTTCTGATTTAGATTTCTCACATAGTTTACTACAACATAATTTAACGTATACCTTAGCCACAGCAACGCGTGGCCGGGACTTCTGTATGTATGTATATATATATATATATATATGATATGAAAAGAAAAAAGAATGCTTGGGTCGGGATTTGAACTCGAGTTAGAGACTCGAGTTCAAATCCCGACTCAAGCATTCTTTATTCTTTTCATATCATATTTGCCTTCATTGCCAATGTCAAAAATATATTTATAATATCTATAGGCCTATATATATATAGGCTATATATATATGGTATGATAAGAAAAATAAATGCCTGGACGGGATTCGAACCCGGATCTCTGAGTCTGTACCTCAGAGTGATATCCATTACACCACCAGGCGAATCCAATTCAAACATTTATTTTTCTTATATATGTATTATATTCTCCATTATTACTAGATGTCGCGAGAACTCGGTCTTCACTGCCATCTAGTATATATATATATATATATATATATATGTGTGTGTGTGTGTGTGTGTGTGAGTGAGTGTGTATGTGTGAGTATGTGTGTTATAATTAATTTTTTGACATTGAGCAATGCATGCTTAATATGTTATACATATATTAAAGGATATATTTTTCTAAATATAAATAAATTAATATCCCAATATCAATTTCTCGTAGGAAAATGTATGTAAGAAAGGAAATATGCAAAGAGTAACGACATATCGAGATATCCACATTATAAAAAATAGGCGTACCTAAATTAATGAACATCTACAGACAAATTCTCCTAGGTGTTCTTGGTCTGCTTGAATGGTTTTATATAAGGAATTCATAGTCTTCTCTTCAGCATTAAAAAAGTGCATTATAACCTATGAATTACGTATAGAGGGTAGACAACCTGTAGTAATCTATTGGTTAATTCATCCTTAGTAATTCCATTGCCACTTTGCAATTAAAAGCGAACCAGTAACATATTTATTTTAAATATTCACATATTTAGAACAAGTACATATATATACATATACCGAACGGACGCGTTCTATATATTCGTTAAAAAAACTTAGAGTGCCACTGAAATCTCAAGCTAAACTACATCTTTATTTTTTCGACACTGGTGTATGTTTTAAATGTGAATTCTGTATAGTTATTTTTATTCAGAATTTTCTAGAGTGAGATTAAACTTATTTTAATTTATATTTGCAAAGAAATGTGTTTTGTCCCAATTGAATTCTTTAACTTTCATATTATTTCATTTTACATTTTTATTATATATGAAAACACAAACACCGATCATCCAAAATACCAGAGACACACACAAAGATACATACAACCAAGCAGGCAATCGAACCTGACCCGCTGGAGAAGAAAATATTTTTTTTATTCATTTATATTACGTGACTGAGTTAAGTTATTAATTATATTATTATTATTATTATTATACAAACTCCGCAATGGCCGGTCCCAAGCCCGGATGAGAAAGGAGGAGGGGGAGAAGTAAAACCTCGTTAAAAAAACCAGGGTTCAGTTGGCTCCGACTGATAGTACTCTGTAAGGGTCCCTAGCCAGGATTACGGCGAAGACGTCAACAGCAGAGTCGGCGCAGAAGGAGTCCTTCATCACGGCGGATCTGGCGGAAGAGGCAACCCTATCTCTAAGGGAAATAGAGAAACGCTGCCTTGCGGTGAAGAGGGATCTTCAAAGGCTATGGGAGGAAAACCCAGACAGAAATTTTCCTGGTCCTCCAGGTTGGGGGTTTATGCTGTGAGCCAGCTCCCCACACATTAGAAAAAATGCTAAAAGACCATATACTACAAGAATAGACTAATAGCTCTAGAAATGGATTATTTACGAAGAAGTGCCAGAAAGTCTAAATTAGAGCATGTCACAAATAAGGAAATTAGAAACATAATGGAAGCAGAAGAAAGCATAATTGAAAGAATTGAGGAGAAGGAATTAAAATGGTTAGGACATTTTTTAAGAATGGAAGATGAGCGATAGCCGAAGCAACAATATGAATGGCATCCGAACAGAAAGAAGAGACCAAGGTGAACATGGAAGGAAAACATGAAGACAGTAATGCAAGCTAGAGGGCTAAGCATCGAAGATGTCCAAGACCGTAGGCTTTGGAGGTTTGGCACGGGAAGACGGCAGCAGCTGTAAAAACCCGAAGTTAGATAGATTATTATACACTTATTAATATCTGCATGTTGATTAATAATGCATAATAGGCATAAGCTACACAATATAGAGTTGACAGGGGAAAAACGATGATATTTACACTAATAATAACAATAATAATAATAATAATAATAATAATAATAATAATAATAATAATAACAATAATAACAATAATAATAATAATAATAACCTATAATTTGATTAAGTAATTGAATTGGTAAAGAAGGTGTAAAATATTAAATAATAATAATCTTCTTCTTCTTCCTTCCAAGTATTAGGCCAAGGCCTGTTACGATCCTATAGAAAATTTTCCCTCCAGCGTTTCATAGGCCCAGTGATCTTCGTCCTCTTGATATATAATTATAAACAGCTTTGGGGATCCGATTTGAACTCATTCTTTCAAGATGGTGTTTCCAATTTAGTTGGTACTGTTTAATATATTCCAAAATTGGCGTAGTCTTCAATTCTTTTAAGATATTGGTGTTCCTTTTCCGATCCCATCTGGTGTAACCTGCTGTTCTGCGCATGAATCTCATTTCACAAGCCGTTATTCTGCTTTCATGTAATAATAATAATAATAATAATAATAATAATAATAATAATAATAATAAAGTACACATAAAATACGATTGATATATTATTTTGTCTAAGAAATGTTTAGTGAGCTTAGTGAACTTTTTTTTAACTGTTTTAGAGTCGCGCAGTCCTGGATATACGAGGGAAAGGAATTCCAGAGTTCGGGGCTGAAACAATGAAGGATGGATAATATTGAGATATAGGCCTAGGGACTCTACCGAATCTACGCGGACTGAAGATCTAAACTTTGGTACTCTAATGTGCAAGTATTTAATCGAGAATAGTTTTTAAAAAATCTAACAATGTATTGGTCACTTTTTTTACATCTACGAACGTGAAAATAGAATAGGAAATTTAAGCAGTAAATCAAAACAGAGCGCAACAATATGAAAATTAAAACAAATATAATGCATAGTGTTTGTGTGAAGTACCATGGTGAAACTGTTTTTTATATCAACTAACGTGGTAATTGTATTTACTGGAAAACTGGAGCTCGGAACCCTGTCTCGCAACGATGAACAGCAGCTCGGTGGATGCCAATTTACTCTTTCCATTCAACACAGTTCGTTCACCATATAAATTACCAGTCACTTCCCATAACATGCCAGCGTTAAAATGTAAAGAACATAACAGAATAGTTCGACACAAGTACAATTGCACAGTATCAATAAGAATATTGCCACATTTTGTGCACTAGTGTAAAATCGTAACTAAAAATAATATTTAAGAATGAATAGTCTACAAATTATGCTATTAAATTTCACTGCTACACTCTTTCTGCTGGAGATGTTTTACAAAATAAATTAACGGTGCTACTTCCCACAATATGACATACTTTTGATGTCCCAACGCCTTTCAAAAAACCTTCTTCACGGTTTAGGCTTGTTACTAGCCTGTTCGGGCTCCAAATTGCTGCTCTTTCCATATTTTCTTTGGTATTCCCAAAATTCTGTAAGTTCCTAGGTTGCGAACTATCATACACAGCAGAAAACATATATGAATAACAAAATAAATAAGTTTAATTATATAAAACAGGTACACTAAAAAGAACTTAAAAAAAAGCCAGGAAAGACTCTATAATGACATTATTACAAGACTATATAACTCATGCCCCAAATGGGAGTCAATGACCAATCACATTTGAATGATTTTTTATTTACAACCAATCAAAGTCGTGTTTCGCCTATAATTTACCAACTAAAGTTTATCATAATAAAGAAAGTACCTCCTTTATAACATTCTGAATAGGTCATAGCATTATTTTGCAGTGACTGACTCTCTAAGAAATACGGCTATCAGATTGTATATATAGTGCACGAATGTCAACACGTAGAGCATGCGGGAGTTCACAGTAATATAATGTACGGTTAAAAACTATAATATAGAAACCACTGTTTGCATTTTCTTAAATGTATTTTTTCCCAGGTAGTAACATTCCAGAAAAAATAATTGTCATATTTACATCATAGGACATCAGAAATGAATTAATATACAGTTTGATGTGTTTTCATTTTCTCTTCACTAGAGTGCATTCATATAATATTGTGTTCCTTTGGCAATAAATAATACGATCTGGTTGCAGTGACGAACAAAAGAAGCAAATGAAGCATACCAATCGTTTCTCATGTGTTTTCAAACATCGCCGTTTACATTAAGTATTAAATATTTTAAAATAACTATATTTAAATAATGATTTGTGAGTTAACAGCTTAATTTTATTCGTTAAATAGTCCTAACAAATGTCACTCTTGATTCCCATATTCTCTAGATAAATTGGAAATCACTCGTGGCATTACTTATGACAATGGCAGTGCCTATTATGACTTATGAATCCGAAACATGGACAGTGACAACACAACAATAAAAAAAAACGTTAACTGAAAAATATATAAAACTATTATTCTACCAGTTATATGAATGCGAAACATGGACTCTTACTTTAAAGGAGCAAAGAAGATTATGAGTATTTGAGAATAAAGTAGGCCTACGTAGGAAAAATTTTGGACCAAAGAAAGACTAACAGACAGGTGAATGGAGAAGACTACTTAACAATGAACTACTTGGTCTTTATAGGAAGCCAGATATAATAAGAACAGTTAAGTCTCGTAGACTGCGATGGGCAGGGCATGTGGCACGTACGGGGAATGAAAGAGGTGCATGGAAGTTTCTTGTAGGAAAACCAGAGGGAAACGCCCAGTTGGTAGACCAAAAAGAGGTGGGAGAATAACATAACTATGATTTGAGGGAAGTAGATTATACAGCGAATGAGTGGAAAATATGGGCTCCGGATGGGGATGTATGAGAGTTTATGTCCGTGCGGCCATGAACCTATGGGTTGGAGGGTTGGATAGTGCCATTAAATGTCTTTCGATACCTATAATACCAGAAAATGCACGGAAAGTCGACATTTTCAATAACCTTACACAAGAGAAAATAAATAATTCATATACATTTTCGCTTTTCCGTATAAAGTCATCTATCTATAATGGCAGTCCAAGTTGAGCCATAGACTCTCCCTTGTTAGGAGTTACTAGAGCAAGTTAATTTAGTTACGCTTATTTCCCTATGTCATGAATGGTATGCGGTCAGCATTCAGACTCAATTAGACATCTAGCATGCAACTAAGGTATTACTAGGATGTTGAAATGGGTAAATTTTGTTTAGAGACCTCGTTATTCAGGCTTAATGATCTTTTACGAGCCTGAGAATCTTCAGACTCGGTACCCACGGCTTAAAGTCCCTCCCGGAGGAATTAATTCTTAGATTTTTTCCATTCTAAAAAAATTGCATGCGCACCGCGGGCCGGGATTCAACCCGCAATCCTCGAGACCAGAGGCAACGAGCATACGTAACAACTATTACATCGCGACCGTAATTGTATGAAAATGAAAATTACACTGGACAACACTGAAATTTGCACCTGATAAAAGTTATATGTTTCTAAAGTATTTTTTATACCCTGATTTCTAAACTGAAATACCTTTTCCGTTATCATCTACGGTTTTGAAGTATTCGCCGATTTATGGTTATACTAGCGCCCGAGCGAAGTAGGGGGGCTATTATATAGATTATTACTTTATTGTAACGGACTGTCAACAGCGTGTATGGCTTACTGCCCGTGCGACCCATATTTGTAAATAACATTGTATATATCTTACTTTTAGTCTAATAAAGTCCTTTTACTACTACTACTACTACTACTACACTACTACTACTACTACTACTACTACTACTACGTTATCTATTTTATTGCAGTTATCTCACCCTCCAACCCTTGTTTATGAAGAAGGAGCGTAAGACAACACATTATTACTTTATTACTGGGAAAGAAACATTTCCAGCCTCTTAGGTGGTCTGTTTCAATGTATAATACCTACACATTTCATGGCTGACTGCATTGTGTAGCAGATTATACGTTTATACAATATATTTTATTACGGTCTCTTAACCTCCCCACTTTTATTGTTGAAGAAGAGTGCAAAAGCACTAATTAAAAGTATATTTATCTGCTAGCAAATCACAAGAAAGTAATTCCAAATGGCATTGTCAACAACCACAGAAAATTTTAAATTGCAGACTCAATGAATGTCAGTTACACAGTGTTTACCATTGTACTGTTCAGGGAATTGTGTTCTCTAATTTGTATTTATATCACATTTTTGTGCAAGGTGCTGTGAACTGTGTTTTTTTTTAATTTTATTTACTAAATCTGTTTTCCGAGTGTTATTGTTTAACATGACTCGTAAATGTTTAAATTAACCAAACTTTTTTGCCATATCTGCGGAGAATTTACGACAAAATCCCAACGCATATCTTTCGGTCCAGCAGTTAAAAAGGGGTATGAAATTATATATTTGATGCAAGGTTGGAGACCAAGGGAAGGGATTGGTGCCAGGTACATGTTGTAGTAGATGCACGTTACCTAAATGACACTCATATATCAATGCCATTTGCTATACCAATGATTTGGAAAGAACCAAGAGATCATGTTACTGGCTGTTACTTTTGCCTAACAAAAGTTTGTGGGTTCTCTTCAAGTTCCAAGAATGTAATAGTTCATCCGAACATTCCCTTGGCTATGAGACCAGTACCTCATGACAATTCCCTACCAATTCCTAAGTCACCTGAAGTATGGACTTTGGATGATGACCAATCCAGTCTTTCAGAAATTGAACCTGGACCCTCACTAACACTGATGTCCCAGATTTCCATTTACCATTACCTGAACCTAATTTGATTTCCCAAACCGAACCTAACGATTTAATAGGAGATTTCAATGTAACAAAGCGTCAGTCGGAACTATCAGGCTCTCAGTTACAGAACTGGTGCTTGTTTGAGCTCAATGTCAAAATAACGTATAGAAAACCTGAACTCTTTTTGACATTTCTTTGATAGAACAATGAACTTGTCTATTTTAATGAAGTTTATGGACTAATGGAACAATTGAGGGGTAAAATTTGCAATCCACAAGAATGGCGCCTTTTCATTGATTCTTCCAAGTTACGTTTAAATATCGTGCTGTTACGTAATGGTTACCCTTCTGTGCCTATAGCTATTGCTCATACTATTCATGTACGAGAATATGAAGTTACTTTTAAAGATGGTTAACTACACAACATATGAATGGAAAATATGTGGAGATCTTAAAGTCATACGTTACTCCTTGGAATGCAGAGTGGTTTCACCAAGCTTTGTTGCGTTTTATATGACCAAGGTAATACTAGGTTGATGAGATCGGTTAATTTTGCTTAGAGACTTTTTATTCAGGCTCAAAGATCTTTTACGTGCCTGAAAATCTTCAGAATCGGTACTCACGGCTTGAAGTCCCTCCCGGAGGACTTCCTCCTTGGATTTTTCCATCCTAAAAATTCTATCGACCCCGGTCGGGATTCAATCCGCAACACTTGTGACCAAAGGCAACGAGCATAACCCACTAGACCACCGCCGCCGTAATTGTATGAAAACGAAAATTATTAGTACTAACACTAGTAAGATTATGACCTTGCGTAATGGAAAAACAGCTAAATTATAAATTTAGCTATAATATTTATGTATTATGAATGAAGACATTTACGATGGAAAGAGCTAAGCATTGAAAATATCAATTTAATTTCAATCGTTGAGAATATTTTAACTGAAGGTTTATCATGTTTCGAATCTGAGGAATAGGGAAGTGGAAGAATAATAATAATGAGGACGAGCAGGAAATGAAATAAATATTATCACGAAGTTTTGGAAAATAAAATATGTTTTCTCATAATTATTTCACACGACTGAACATTTTTCTCACATTATAATAATTATATGTATAAAATATAAGGTATCTAAAAAACTTCCACATTACAGATTCTGAACTTTTATGTATAATAATCTACCGAAATATTTTTATAAGAATTACAAAACCTGATAAGAATTTTACAAAGAAGACTAGAGTTATCTGCGATGCAAGAATGGGACGTGAAGCGGAAGTAAAGTTTTACAAATTAACTGAACTACTTTCGAAACTTTCAATACTTGCAACTTTAACATTTACATAATTATTTAGAATTTCATCATCTTCCAATAAATAAATATTAATAGATACGTATCTATTTTTTCTTTTTTTTTCTTTCTTTTGTATTTGAATGTAACATCTACTTGTCCTGACGTGTGGAAGAGAAGTTTATATGTCCTTAACACCCCAAGCTAGATAAATAAATAAATAACGATATAAAAATAGCATCTAAAATACGCGTAAGTGATGTTATATATATTATGTTAAGATATTATGACTATTTTATGAAATAGTAATAAAAGAATTGAAGACTTCGCCAATTTTGGAATATATTAAACAGTACCAACTAAATTTCAAACACAATCTAAAGAATGAGTTCAAATCGGATCCCCAAAGCTGTATATAATTATATACCAAGAGGAACAAGAATCTCTGGGCCGTCCTATGAACGCTGGAGGGAAAATTTTCTATAAAATCTTAACATGCCTTGCCTAATACTCGAAGGAAGGAAGAAGAATAAGAATAAGAAGGAAAAAAGTAGAATATCTTAAATATTCCATTCCATTACATTGACGTAGTTTGGATCCCGCTTTATAGATACTTTTACGTGCTACACGCCACATGAGCCTTATAGGGACATGTCCTGTGGGCAGAGGGATTTTAACTATGGATCACATACACACTTTATGACCACGCAAGAACATTTAAGGTCCCCCGAATGAGGGATCAACTCAATGTCAGGGTCTCCTCCATACCAACATAATATTAAAACACACATCCATACTAAATACGGCGAATTTGATAATGATTATGATGTTCAGATGATGTTCGGAGATTGTTTAGGTCATAACGTTTCCTGATATTTTGTCTTACATCATCATCACATCATCATAATCATCAACGACAAGGATTAAGCCCAATTGCCTGTTCCGATCTCATTATAGATCGAATTATCCTTCCATCTCTTCAATGGTCTTCCCAACATTCTTCTCCATTTTGGTTTATAAGTATATGCTGTTCATTCATTCGTAATATGTGTGAAGATAAGCAATTTGATAATATTTTATTCTTTCACAGAGATTAAATATATTAAGTTCTGTTCTTATATAAAAGTAAAGTGATCCCACAACAGGCCCGGAGGCCCTTGGGGTAGTAGGAGGTTAAGGCTCCCACTTTTTCTAGACAATCGGCACTTTATGTCAGCCGGGTTGTCAGCCCTGCGTGACAGCCGCCTTTACCCCCAGAACAAGCATCTGTACTCATTTACGTTAGAGGCTGAGTCGACCTCAGGGCCATAATGCCGCCAAAGGGTTTGGGTCAGTTTAAAAATCCTGACCCCAACGGGACTTGAGTATATTCGTTTTTCTTTTTATCGGTTCTTTGGTATCCTGTTATTGCTCTCAACATCTTCATTTCATTTGTCTTACAAGTGAAGAAAACCCCCTAAAAAATTCACCCAGAAAACTGTCCCGTCCGGTGATCGAACCTGGCCCGCTGCTTACGAGGCAGCGGCGCTAATCCGAGTCCACAACGTTAGACATATCTGAATGCTAACTAATAGTATCATTACTTAAACTCAAGGTTAGGAATTTGTAGTTAGACCTACGAAAATACTTGTATCAATGTGATGAATTAGGCATAACTGTTAAAAGTACTTATCTGTAATGTGAAATCAATTACTATTTTGCGCGATATTGAGTTTGGTTGTACTTATAGCAATGGCGACCATGATTGAAAGTTCAACTTCCTACATTTCGGGGTTGCCAACCTAAATAACTATACTGTAATATTTCATTTACACCCACGTGCGGGAAGTAAAACCACGTACAATATACATACAGAAAATAGCCAAACGTTAGTGTTAATATACATTATATTAAACAAATCATTGCATTTTAAATTAACTGAACTTTATTTGAAACAATATAGAACAATAAATACGTACTTGCGGCCATGTTATCAATAATTAATTAATCTCAAGGCCTCCTGTTGTTTCAACTAATAAACATTGCCCACACTGTTAACGTTAGTCAACTGTTTATAATGAACGCAAATATTTCCACCTAAGACGTTATTATTTTACTATTATTTATTATTTTAAAAACACCATCGCGCCAAAAAATAATGTAAAACGCACGTTTGTGAAGTGTTTTACAGAATTTCGGAACTTAAAAACCTCGCTTTCGCTAGGTTTTTTTAACATTTTTCCTCGACTCTGTAAAAACCACTTCCCAACCTTGCATCGTAATATACTGTTAATTAGATATATAATTAAATAACTACTGATTGTGTGAATTTACTGTTTAAGTCCATATAATTTGTATTTAATACGCTTTTTTTTACTTACAAAACTACTAATTACATTTGCTTTGGTTTGCTTTGATGTTGGTGAAATCTGCATCCTTTTATGGATATCACGTAAAAGGGTACTGAAATGCATCAGTTTCAGTCATTGCATAAGACAGTAAAGTAATGAAAGGAGATGTAGAATGAAACAATATAATATTATATATTGTTTATCTTGTGTATGAAATGAATGCAATTTTCTGAAAGTGAGATATAAAAAATACGGCGGTGAAAGGATTTTAATTTTTGTTGAGTTGCCAGAGGACATCCTTCAGGGCAGCTCATTCACTGGATGAAAGCTTTGGTCACATCCACTTCGCAAAATGAACATGACGCAAACATCACTCTGTTCACGATAACAAGTTGACACTTGATAACACGTTTAGAAATATTTAATTCAACTCAAATAAAAAATAAAACCTAGATAAACTAATAACTACTCACGTAGGTTCATGGCCGCGCGGATATAAGCTTTCCATACATCTCTATCCTGATCTAATGTTTTCCAATCTCTCTCCTGGCGCGACAGGCCTACAAGGCCCTTAGCCTACCAGCCGGCTGCTTGCCCCACATCCACATGTGTCAATCAATAATCAGCCAGTGTAGGGGTGACATGTGGTCAGCATGTCGAGTCGCCCAGCCGTTATAGCTGGTTTTCTCAATCTGGAGCCGCTACTTATTGTAGCTACCCTAATGCATCATGATGTTGGGGGGCACTGGTCCCATACTGGCCGAAATACCATGAGAAAATGTATTCCCCCATTGAGACTCGAACCAGCGCAAGTCCCGTAGCTCTGCACCAAGGTTTCCTGCCTTAACCACTCAGCTATGGCGCGGGATAATGTTTTCCAATCACCCCCTGTATAATCTACTTCCTGCAAATCATGGTTGATGTTATTCTCCCACCTCATTCTTTGTCTAATAATTGGGCGATTACGTTGTGGTTTTCCTACAAGAAGCTTCCATGCACCTCTTTCATTCCTCCATTCGTGCCACATGTCCTGTCCATCGTAGTCTTATTATATCTCGATTCCTATAAATATCATGAAGCTCACAGTTATGTAGTTTTCTCCATTCACCTGTCTGTTCATATCTTTTTTGTCCAAAAAAATTCCAAAGATCTTTATTCTGAAATACTCGTAATATTCTTTCCTTCCTTAACGTATGTGTCCTTATTTCGCACTCATATAATATAACTTAAGAATACCAGTTTGAGCTACGGGACTTGCGCTGGTTCGAGTCTCCATGGGGGAAGAAATTTTCTCATGGTATTTCGGCCAGTCTGGGACCGGTGCCCACCCAGCATCGTGAGGCAAGTGGGTAGCTACAATAAGTAGCGGCTCCAGGTTGAGGAACCAGCTATAACGGCTGGGGGACTCGACATGCTACCACATGTCACCCTACACTGGCTGTTGATCATCTACCTCGTGTGATGACACATGTGGATGTGAAGGGCCAGCAGCCGGCTGGTAAAACGGCAACCGCTGAAAAGTGGAAAGACCCTCAATCGGAATCGGAATACCAGTTTTATATATTTTCAGTATGTCCAGCGCGGTGTTCTCGAGGTAGCGTTCGCCTAGTCACGCAGCGGGCCCATGTTCGATTCCCGGTCTCCTGGGTGAGGTTTTTTTGGGGTTTTTCCTCACCTGTAAGGCAAATGTCAGGAACCTTAGGGCCCAGCAGTCCCTGAAAATCATCCGGCCGTCATCATCATCTTTACCATTATCATCATCTTTCACCGGTGTGGAAAACAACGGGAAGCTACTACACCTATAATTTCCTAGTAAAGGTGCAAAGCATAGCATGAAAATGCTATGATTGGAGTGAAAGACCTGCCCTCGGGCAAAATTACTATGGATGGATGGATATTTTCAGTTTAACGTTTTTCGAAATAGGACAAGAGTCTTGTAATGCACTTCCACAATTGAGAATATGTTTAATTTATTTGTGCATCTCATTCTTATTTATAATTATTGTTCCGAGGTAACTTACTTGAATTCGGCTATTTCTTCAAAATTTCCCTTATTTGTCACATGCTGTCCATTTCCATTATATAATATATTTACATGCCTCAACATATATTTAGGTTTATTGATGCCTGCTTCCAGTCCTAATTTCTTAGTGTTACTCAATAGTGTGTGCGTGTTGGCCCTTAGTACCTCCTCCCTATCGCTCAATAATAGGCCTACTACCTCTTCAGCATAGACTAACAGCTTTTTAATACCATTGAGATACAGGCTTTATTAATCCTCTGAAGATTTATGGCATGCTCTGGTACAAAATTGAATAGTAGAGGCGATAGTGCATCTCCTCCATTATTCAGTTTGTACTAGGGCATGCCATCAAGTTTTTGGAGGTTGAAACTAAATAAAACTACAAGTAAATAAAACCCAATGTTAGAATAAAGCTGTTACGATCCACGCGAATATTTGATTATTCTACGGATTATTAAAATTGTTAAAACATAATACAACAGAGATCGCTATATACGTCACTCAGAGTATTTTGTGTGACTCACACTCTTGCGTTCCAGGTAAATTCAATCCTCCCCCCGGAGATAGTAAACAGCGTTTATATTTTTCGCCTACTTTAACAATACAGCTGTTTATCGTACACCAACTATGTAAATTTTTCAATCCAACAACTAATTACGGTACAATCAAAAAAATGGCTAGAAACAATGGATACAACAACAAAATTATAGATAAACTTGTAAGAAGACAAAGAGGAAAACAGATATAATTAAAATAACGAAACTGGAAGAGAAACATATTAATAATACATGGACTACACTAACATACACAGGCCACGAAACCATAAAATTGGCAAAAACATTGGAAAAAAAAAATTAAATATAGCCTACAAACTAATAATAAACTAAATAATGTAATAAATAACAAAATAGACAAACATAATCAATTTAATGCAAGGGTGTATATAAATTAACATGCAAAGACTGTGACAAGTTCTATATAGGTAGAACGAAAAGAACCTTCAACATAGGATTTAAAGAGCATCGAAACGATTTCGAATACGCATATGCAAAGTCTAATTACGCTAAGCACATAATAAACGCCGGCCAATAGAATGAACTCAATAGAAGACACCCCTACAATAGTAACAAAGAGGGAAATCCAACAAAAATCAACATATTGGAAGACCTGGAAATTATCAAGGAAATAGACAACAAGCTTTTAATAAATTAAAGCACTCCAGACTAAACAACCCACTATACGATATCGTCAGGAAGCAGCTTTAGTCACGACAACACCACATTGTGACCAGCAGCATCAACCATCATACTAGATATTGTAGCGAAGAAAGATCTGCTGAAGAATAGGACGGATGTTCTGAAAGGCCTACAGGCATAAAGAATACATATTTTTATAAGTTGAGGACGATGGATCTTACCTAAGAAGGTATATTTTAACATTTTATTTTATAACAAGAATATGTGTTTACTCCTTCACAAACATGAATTGAGGCGGTTACAAGTAAAGGGGCGTAAGATGTTTTTTCACAAAATGTCGAGCTTGGTACATAATTACATTCTTTAAGCATCATTTTATTTAATGGCAAAAGAATCTAAGCGTACGAGTTAGGAGTAAATGGCATCCACAAAGCGTCGCCAATGGATCCTATTCTGAGTTAACTTCAGTTCCTTCCAAGTGTTTTACTTGCTTTGCAATTTCTTCAAGGATGGTTCTATTCCATATCTTTTTCGGTCTGCCTCTTTCGTGTACTTGGGGGTTCAAATCCAATGCAATTCTTTCAATCGAATTATGGTCGTTTCGTAATGTATGTCCTAACCAGTTCCAATTTAATTTTATTTCTATTTTAATTTATTTCTGGTCAGTTTTTTCCATAATTATTTAATGTTGTTTCTGGCTATTTTATCCTTGATATTTTCTTTAGGCGTCTATTTATAAATACTTGCAATTTATTTTCTATGATTTTACTAGTTTTCCTGGTTTCAAATAATGAATGATTTTTATAATTTTCAATTACCTATGTTTTTCTTATTCAACTTCAACTTTAAACCTGTTTATCTCAATATTGCAATAACTGCACTTACACCCCTTTTCTTCTAAAGACCTCAATTAAGCAGTAGATGAAATTAATAATCCAGCAGTTACATTAAGTAATATTGTACATCATGTAATCAATATAGTATTTTGATTTTTAAATATATATAGATGAGAAAAATAGGGGAACAAATAATGGAATTTAAATACCTAGTCACATAAATCGTAGCGTTGTGCCTCTTACGAAGCTGGCTCGGGTTCGAAACGTCTGAAATGTATTGCCAAAATAAGAAATTAAGTTTTACTGAGAACAGTGAATGAAAGAAGAATGATGAAAAAATATGAAGAAGAGAACATAAGTCAGGCAGGCTACTGTCAATGAAGAAAATTGTTGAAAAATGTACTTGAAGGAATGGCGGACGAAATACATTTCCTAGGAAGGAGATATAAGATGATAAACAACAAACATAAATATATTATAAGGAGACAAGAAAAGAGAAGCAGAGCAGAGAGAAGACTGAAGGAGACTGAGTTTGCACTGAAGATCTGACCTTGGCAGAAATCTATACAGTATTAATTATTCTATTTTAGTATATATTTGGGGTATTCTTATGCATACAGAATTGTCGTAAGCTTAATGAGACTTTTTTAACTCATGCATCAAATGGGAATCAATGACCAATCACGTTACAATGATTTTTTATTTACAACCAATCACAAGTCGTGTTTCGCCATCCATAAAGAAAGCAACTCATACGAACATCCTGAAATAAGAGGTCATAGCATTATTTTGCAGTGACTGACTCAAGAACAAATACGGCTACCAGATTGTATATATAGTGCATGAATGTCAACACATACCGTATTCGGGAGTTAATTTAAAACATTTGTAGCAATTGATTATACCACCAAAAAAGAAACCACTGTTTTCACTTTCTTAAATGTATCCTTTCCCAGAAAAATATAATAGTCATATTTACATCATACGACATCACAAATTAATTAATATACAGTTTGATGTGTTTCATTTTTTCTCCACTAGGGTGCATTCTTACAATATTGCGTCCCTTTGACAATAAATAATATGATCTGGTTGCAGTGACGAACAAAAGAAGCAAATGAAGCGTACCAATCGTTTCTCATTTGTTTTCAAACAATCGCCGTTTACATTAATATATAAATATGTTAAAATAAAATATTTAAATAATAATTTGGTGAGTAAACAGCTTATTTTTATTCGTTAAATAGTCCTAACAAATGCCACTCTTTATTTCCAAATTCTCTAGATAAATTCACTCCTCACTTCGTGAGTTGTGAATTTATCGATAATTTGGAAATCACTCGTGGCATTACTTATGATAAAGTTGCTGTAAACTTTTTAATACCCTGTATAAACGTGCATAACTTGTCTTTCACATCCGCCATGTTCTTGTGTAACTAGAGCACATCAGCAATGCAAAGCCTAGTGTTCGACCATCACCAGCATTGCAAATGAAGCCATCTGGTCCTAAATCAAAAGACTCCGATCCTAGTTCTACGACATCTGTTCTGGAAACTCTCGCCCAGTCCCTTGTAAGTGAATATATCACTGGATTACATCTAAAATATCTATCTATGTCACATAACTTACTGTTGAAGACAAATAACTGCAAAAATGTTCATTGATACATACTACATTAAATTACACGAAGCGTTTATTTTCATTTTCGTAAATATATTTCGAGAATTTTTAAGTCTTCTTTCTTTTGGATATACAGGGTGTAACAGGACTTCACCGACAAAATTATAGGGATGATAGGCCACACAGAGATGATTATTTTTTGTGAAGGAATATATAGACGCAAATACGTCGTTTATGAGTTATGCGCAGATGAAGATATTTACCCGTAAGGGTCGGAATTGAATACAAAACAATTGTACACGTACCACATTATTGGAAAAGACATGTTTTTACAATAAGTGTTCAAACGGTCAATCCTGTGCGCTCCTTGATAACGTCGTAGTAACGATCAGTCAGTACGGTCGATCATGGCAGGATTCTTTTTGACATAGTCAAAACTCTTATTGTTTGAACACTGAACACTTACTGTAAAAACATGTCTTTTTCAATAAAAAGATACGTGTACAATTGTTTGTATTCAATTCCGACCTTTACGGGTGAACACCATTTTCGCGTAACTCATAAACGACGTGTTTGCGACTATATGTTCCTTCACAAAAAAATGATCCTCTCTGCATAGCCTACCATCCCTATAATTTTGTCGGTGAGGTCCTGTTACACTCTGTATATTATGTAATCTGAAATCATTGCTGAAGAGAATATTGTAACAATTTTCCACAAAATGTATACTCGGCTGTGGCTAGTTTTTCTTCAAAGTTATAAAATTGAGAAACTTTTCACCTTAATAACTTCTTATTATTTCCACCTGTTTTATAAAATTATTTGAAGTTTGTCAATAAAACAAATATGAAAATGTTATTACAAAAACATTCTGTGATATGCAGATAATGATGCGTCTTTAAGAAATTAATGTATCGATAAAATATTTGATTTGTAATTTTGTTGTAATACGTTTCATTGTGTTGTTTTGAGATAAAACTATTTTGAGAGTAAAAATGACACCATAAATTGAAATCCCAAAAAGGATATTTTATAGGTAAGGTAGTCTCAGTACATGACCTGGGAGGTTGAGATTAAGGCCTACAATTATTTAGACAATCGTCAAGACATGGCAGTCGAATTTTCAGCCCTGCGCAATGGGCAGCCATTAACCGAGAACATAGTCGGGTATTCATTTCTTATCAAGGCCGTGTCAAACCTAGAGTCATGGTGCTGCCAGAAAGCTTGGACCAGTTAAAAAATTCTGATACCATCGGGACTCAAACTCGAAATGTTTCGACTTGAAGATTATTGCCTTACCAACTATAAAAATAATATTTTTACAAATAAGACAAAAATGTAAAGTTCGCTAGATGTATATATAAAGTTGCAAAGAAAATGATATAACATTGATTATGATTAAATTTTTCTCAGCACTCTACATAGAGAAGTAGCAATATACTTCACTGAAGAAGATAATTCTACTTATTTATGTGTATATACGTATAAAGATTCTGAATACATTTCTTACATTAATATAAATATAATATACAAAAAATGAATGTTTGTACTTTGTGCGCGGCCATACCGTTCATTCGATTGTGATGGGGCTTTGGCAAAATGTTCAGGTGATTTCAGGGATGAACATAGGCTATAAGAGTGTTGTGGTAATCAACTCGTACACCCTTAATAATCGCCCTTTGAAGTGGAAAACGTGAAAAAAGTTGCTCGTTGGACGATTAAATGGCTTACGCTACCTAAACCATAACAAATATAAAACATTAATGTACACAGAATTGAATATATCAAAAAGCTCTACACAAACGTCCGCGACAGCATATGTTTATCTCTTACGGATAACTCACAATAACAATTTTTGTCTTTCATTAATGCCAAGATAATCGAGACTAGTACGTAGATTCCCGTGAAAGCATAGCAGAACATGTCGGGATTTTTTTTACGGACAACTCACAATAACGAATTTTGTCTTTTAGCTCATTTATGCCAAGAAGATCGAGATATGTGGATTCCCGGACAACACCGGGTAATCAGCACGGGGAATCTTAAAATAATTACGTTGTACATTTATAGTTATTTTTCATTTTACTTATTCAACTGTTTATAAGAAGTACATTATTTTTATCTTTCAGCTCATTTATGTCAAGAAGATCGGGATGAGTAGATTCTCTGACAACGCGGGTAAACAGCACGGGGTATCTAAAAAATAGAAATGTATATATTTATTTTCTCTCACTTATTCAACTAAACATAATACACATTAATTTTCGTATTTCAGCTCATTTATGCCTAGAATATCGGGATAAGTAGATTTCCGGGTAACGCCGGGTAATCAGCACGGGGTATCTAAAAAATATACATATATATTTATTTTCCATTCACTTATTCAACTGAACTTAAAATCACATTAATTTTCATTTATTTAGGCTAGTGATTAATAAAACACTACAGAAATTTGGGCAAAAGAACACTATATTTTAAAAATCTACCGAATAGCCTGTAAATATTTTTGCTTTATTTAAATATAGACTATATGTGGCACCACAGCACCGATTATATTGTTTTGTATTACTGCAAAAAAAATACGCATGCTTAGCGAGATGCAAGTTCAGTTCTCGTATCCGGATTATGCTGCTGCCGTAGTTACTCAATTGTTTTCATGAGGTTAGGTGTACCCGTTTTAGATCCTTTACGCAGTTAAAAATGTCTATAATGTACTCGGCAGTCGAGCTCAGAACTCTGAGATAGTGATGAAAAGGGAAAGTTGGCATTGTAGTGCTCTATAGTGAGTCAAGTTAAATGAAACCAGAGTATGCATGCGATGTGATGCGCAAGACAGCAACGCAGCTTAGTGCGCAGCTGCGTTGCATACGAGAGTGAACAGAATACAGACCAGGGGGTGCCAACGCTAATGGAAGTACTTGATGCCAGACCTAGTTCATTTTTCCAATCGCTTGGAACGCTGCAGTCGCAAGCGATTTCGTCTGCTTTAAGTGTAGCCAACATACTTGCCAAGTTAAATAGATCTTATTATTTGAAATAAATCGGTTTCCTCTTAATTTTAATAAAAAAATTGTTATGATGTCATAAACGTTTGTTTCAATTCATGTTCGTAAAATTAGTTTTGAATAATTTATTTGTATTTATATATATTTAATAATGTAACAAACTGTATATTTTACTTTATTATATTGATTGCACATTTTAAAATATATCTAGGATCAAGCAACCATTTTTGTTTATTTACTTAGAAGTAATAAGACTCATCAACTGTTTTTTCTGATCTAATGAACATATTTCTAACATTGCTTAAAATCATAAGTTAATGGATCTTGAAATTTGAGAACTTCAAAATTTATTGAAAGTAACAGTATGAGGTATTAATAAAATAACATCTCACCTCATATTTTTTTTAGAACGATTTGGGAGAAATTAGTATTCCATTATCAAGTTTTGCTGGGCCATTGCTCTGTCATTAAAGGGAACTTTGAAACATCACAAAAGAACAACGGTAGAGTAAAAACTGGCGATGGTGTAATGATTTCTCCAAAATCAGTCTAAAATATGACAAAATATGGTGTGATATTTTTATTAATAAATACTTCCGGGAAAATATTTTACCTGTTGTATAGTAAATGCCGGAAATAACGACTTAGCTACCGAGATCAAGAAGCGGTAATACAACAATCTGTAATATGTTAGTTCATTCTTCCAATCGCTTGACGTTTCTGTAGTCTAGGCATCACTGATTAACATTATCGTCGGCAATCTCTCTTTAGTGGGTTATCGCTGATACAGACGCAATGGTTGTATGTGTATTATACATAATTTCCAAACCAATTAAGGCACTTTCCTTGGTAATGAAATAGCTAACCATTATACTTCATTGCTAGAATTATTTACTGCTTGGAAATGATTGAATAGATTTCTCACCAAATACTATTTCCTTCATATACAGTAGCTTCGTACAGTAGCTAGAAAATATTATCTCAGTATAGGGATCTGTAGATTTTATGTTTTATTTAACTACTTCCTTAACTTAGCTCATTAACATCCCAATTTTAACGAGGGCGTGAAAGGCTCGACAAATTTTAATAACATATTTTTCACGATTCATGTTATTTACGTGCCATAAATCTACGGCACAGAACCTAGACATTACTTTCATTTCGAAGAAAGTCATACTCAGAATTTACTATACGTCATGAAAACAAAACAATGGACCGAAAATAAATTTACCCGAGAAATTCGAACCAAAGGTGAGCATGGTAACCTCCAGTCACCCGGGACCGAGTGGGGACGTATGGAGAGCTTATGTCCATACTGCATGGACATCCGAGTTCGACAACTCCACTAAAAAGTTAAAAACTAATGAGGGTTGAAAGAAGTCCACCAATTTAATGCTCTTATTTATTCGACAATTCATTCATTGATAAATTAGATTTTTTTAAAATATTTTTACTGAAATATATGCTTATATGGAAATGTAGGCCTCTATTATTTCAAGTACATATCAAATACCAGTCCACCGCTGTGGTCTCGAGGTAGCGTACTGCCTTGTCACGCAGTGGGCCCGGGTTCGATCCCCGGTTGGGGCAGTTTTTCTGGGCGAGGTTTTATCGGGTTTTTCTTCACCTGTAAGACAAATGTCAGGAAAACTTTAAGGCCTAAACGGTCCCCGAAGCCATATGGCCATCGCAATCATCATCCATCACCGGTGTGGAAAGCAACGGGAAGCTATCACACCTACATATCCCCAGTAAAGCTGCAAAGCATAGCATGAAAATGCTATGATTGCAGTGAAAGACCTGCCCTCGGGCGGAATTACTATGGATGGATGGATGGATATCAAATATAAAGCAAAAGCAGGTATTATAAATTTGCAAATATCCCAGAGCACAATACATAGTTAATATCTCCAGACTATGAATCTAGCTACTTTTACAGAACAAATGAAATAAATATAACTTGATCATTTCACTGTAATATCATAAATCTGAAATAATTTATAGCTTCGGAATTCTCAGTATTTTAAATTATTTTCGTTCTCCTTACTAACTCATACACTCGATATATTTTTTTTTTACCTTTATTAAAATTGTAGGTGTTTCTACTATTTGAATTCAAAATAACACACATGTCTTAATTTTGCAATCTAACCTTTTCCTAGAATCATTATTTGTGATTCAGTAATTAAATAATCTATATTGCTAATTCTTCCTAGAATTTGAGATATTAAATATCAATGAAAAATTAAAAGAGGAGAAGCAAAGAGCATAGCATACAAACAGCGGGTGATACCTGATCAAAATAACTCTGTATTTTCACATCAAAGATGATTAGAAACTGCATTACATAAATAGAAAAAAACATTGTTATATACGGGTACGAAATTATTGCACAATACATGTTAGGCTCGCGTATTTTACAATCTTGCATTTAAACATACAATTATTTAACTTAATTTTCACATTTCTTTTGTTTTTTTAAAGCAAACCTAAATATACTGTAGTTAATTCATGCGAAAAAAATAAATTAATTTTACAATTCATATTTTACGTTTTGAAATTCTGAAGAATTTCATAAATTTACTGCATAATGAACTGCCTCATATAAACAAACGCGATGTTTTCCTCTAGTCACGATATTACAGATTTCAATCGATCGTAACTCTAAAACCACACGACAAAGAAGATGTTTTGTAAAATATTCTACAAATCAAAACTTACGTTATAGAATTTAACTTTACGTTATTATTACTCAATAGCATTACCTGATTTATTAAATTTGGCTTTTCACGGTATATACAGGTGTTGCAAAAAAACTCCTACATCTTAGGTGAGGTAGTATATTGAGATATGTTTAGCCTGTATTTTTTTTAATAAGGTACCAATGTTCGGATATAACGCATTTTCACACTATGAGTAACCAACTTCTCAAGAGTACCGTTAGTTGGATTTTAAGATTCAATACTTCACAGTACTCTCACAGTCACATCACTCTCACAGTCACATCAAGTTTTGGAAATATCCACCTCCCATCTCATTACAGAGCGTACGTCGGTGGTGTAGTGATTGGTGCACAGGTTGAAATACGCCTGGCTTCGTTTGAATTATATCTGTAGCAGCGTGAATTCTGGCTGTAAGATTCATATGTGACTCTACTGTGGTCTGATAAACAGACTGTTTCACGTCGACCCAAAAAATTAGTTGAGAGGGTTAAGATCGGGCGATCTCTGACGTCATGTGACTGGTCTCCCTCTGCCAATCCATCGACCTAGATACGTTGTATCTAAATGTCTCGTCACATTGACATCGAAGTGAGCTGGATGGTCCGTGATGTTGTTGCCACTTTCCGTTGCGAAGCCACGTATCACAGGTTACATTACCTGTGAGGTGTTGTCAAGTAATGAGTCTTCAAATCCTTCGAACTAACACCGATCTTCAGATAATTAACTAGTCACAGTGTGAAAACGTATCATTTTTGGGCATTGTCGGTTTTTTTTGCAACACTCTGTATACTTCGGACGTTCCAAATTTTAGTCTCAAACGTGGCACCTCGCTTGTAACAATGATGCGTCTCTTCCATTCTATTTTATTTTTACTTGCTTGGTATACATTTAATGAAGTATTGTGCAGAAATCACTAATTTGCATTTCGTATGTAAGTGTAGTTAATACTTTCTTATAGAGAAAAACATTTCAAGTGTAGAATTATTATAATAAAATAATAATAATAATAATAATAATAATTATTATTATTATTATTATTATTATTATTCACTGCCTCTATCGAACCCGTAGGTTCATGGCCGCGCGGATATAAACTCTCCATACTTCCCTATCCTGATCTAATATTTTGCGACCATTCCCTGTATAATCTAAGTACTTCCCTCAAATCATGGATAATATTATTCTCCCACCTCATTCTTCATCTACCAACTGGGCGTTTTCCCTCTGGTTTTTCGACAAGAAGCTAATAACAATAATAATAATAATAATAATAATAATAATAATAATAATAATAATAATAATAATAATAAATAATAATAATAACAACAAGAACAGCAATAATAACAACAATAACAACAACAATAATAATAATAATAATAATAATAATAATCATCATCATCATTATCCAGGGATTAAGCATGTTGGCTCGTTCCGGTTTCAAGAAAGCTAGAATTGTTAAAATTGTTCAGACCATCTTCTAATTCATAATAATGATTCATAATAATAATTCGTAATAATAATAATAATAATTCATAATAATAATAATTAATAATTTACTGCCTCTATCGAACCCGTAGATTTATGGCCGGCGGACAAACACTCCATACATCCCTATCCTGATCCAATATTTTGCGATCATTCCCTGTATAATCTACAGTACTTCCCTCAAACCATGGATAATATTATTCTCCCACCTCATTCTTCTTCTACTACTGGGCGTTTTCCTTCTGGTTGTTCTACAAGAAGTTAATATAATAATAATAATAAAAATAATAATAATATAAATAATAATAATAATAACAATAATAATAACAATAATAATAACAATAATAATAACAATAATAATAACAATAATAATAACAATACAAATAACAATACTAATAAACCAATACTTAATAACAATAATATAAACACTACCACTATCAACACCCGTAGGTTCATGGCCGCGAAACAAACTCTCCATATATCCCTATCCTGATCTAATATTTTGTAATATTTCCCTGTATAATTTACTTCCCTCAAATCATGGATAATGTTATTCCACCACCTCATTCTTGATCTACCAATTGGACGTTTTCCCTCATGTTCTTCTACAATAAGCTAATAATAATAATAATAATAATAATAGTAGCATGAATTAATTTTTTATCAATTTACTAAATATAGGCCTACATATAAGATAAAATAAGGAATGACAAATCAGGGAGACATTAAGTGTAGAAAACTTTAAAAAAACAGACATAGAAAAAAGAAGACCAAAAATACTTGGACATTTAAAAATAACGGAAAAGGAAAAAGACTACCACAAAGACTTAGATCTCAAGATACAAGGAAAACGACCACGAGGTTGACCACGAGAAAGATGGATTAACCAAGTGAAAAAAAGTCTACCAGAGAGAGGATACGACTGGGATGAATTAAAAAGAAGCAAAGCATGGGAAGATAGCGATGGTTAGAGGCTTATTTGGAATCAACCTTCTGAAAGGACGACACGATAAGAGTACGATGATATATGATCTATCCAGCTCTCAATACCTTAGATTCTGCATTGGTTTCCAATCTTCAAAAACCTGAATCCAATTCATATCTCAACATCATATTCCTTTAAATGCTTTTGGAATATCATGATATTAATATTAGCCCTACGTAAAATCATTAACATCAATATAACTTTATTTTTTTAACATGTCAGGTTTTGTTCACATTTCATCTTGTTAAAATTTTAGCTCGTAACATCTATTAAATGCCTGAAATAGCAGGAGTAACAGTTTTATAATACAAATTTCATCCGCTAGCCTGGCTATCCAACTAATATCTGCACCTCTTTTACAGTTAAATCAACAGTGGCTTAACATTATTAACCCAGAAATGCAAATTGAATTTTCATATAACCTGTCATCCGCTGTGAAATCCTTCCCACCCATCCCATTTCCACACTAGGTGCTAGCTGCAAGCCCCACATATTGAAATTCCAGGGATCCTCCAGCACGAACTCTGCTCCAACTCTCTTTTTTGTCGAGCTATCAAATTCCCACTAGCGCTGTTTTTTGTCAACTAGATGTGACAACTATGTTCATATTATTAACATAGTAGACACTTCATGATTTACCACTTTTAGCTTTTTGTTCATTTGTGTGTGTAATGTGAACCACGAGTTAGCTCCAAACTGTGATAGAGTTTCTCTATTTATCTAATCGAGATACTTCAGCGATTTTCTATGGAGGCTTTTCAGTGCCATACCATTTGAGTAGTATTCAACACACCAGTTGGACTTGAAATCAGTATGTACTGATAACGTATAGAGGATAAGCATTCATTTATTATCAAATACACTACTGGGCCATTTCAATATAATAAAGAGTGTGTTAAAAATTAGACGTTTGTGGGAAATGGGTTACGATTTGAAATTTTACGGAATTACAGAGAATTTTCCAATATTACATTTTAATATTGAACTTCTGAGTAGCTTTCATAGAATTTATTTACTCTGCTATAATTAGGGTCTTCCCTTCTACTCGTAACACGTTATATTATAATGTAATACAAAATGTTATCATTATAATACAAAAACAATAACTATTTCCTAGCATTAGTTCTTTGTATGTCAGAGTGAGTTTTATGTTTTGAGACTTTCTCCTATTATTTTTATTCCCTCCAAGTGCGACAGGCCTAGAAGGCCATTAGCCTAACACCCGGCTGCCAGCCTCACATCTACATGTGTTAATCACAGAGATAGATGATCATCTAGCCAGTGTAGGGGTGACATGTGGTCAGCATATTGGGTCCCCCAGTTGTTGTAGCTGGTCTTCTCAACTTGGAGTCGCTACTTGTTGTAGCTACCCAAATGCCTCACTATGCTGAATTGGCACTAGTGTCTTTAATTACCTTCTTCAGCCTGGTATTAATATATTTTATATTGGTATGTCTAATGCATTTTTCCTTGTATATTATTTTTTATTCTTTTATGTGTCATATTTTAATTTATGTTTTGAAACTGGCTCTTAAATTTATATATTTTGTTTTCCTCTATCGCTCTCTCTCTCTCTCTCTCTCCCTCTCTCTCTCTCTCTCTCTCTCTCTCTCTATCTCCTCTCTCTCTCTAACTAAAACTTCGTAATGTGTATACTAGATAGGCTATGTAATATTTTTATAACTGAACTGCACTCGAGCACAAGCCCTTGATCATTCGAGTGTACTGTGTACGACATTTATTTGTGAATAAAATTTATTCTTCTTAAAAAGTTGAAACTATGGTCAAACTAACAATAGTTAGTAATAATGTTAAAGGCAATTAAAAATAATACTAATAATAATGAAGGTGGTCCCTTGACGTAAGTGACTAGGCACTTGCTCGCTAACTCTGGGTCCCGAGATCGCGTCTTGATCACTATATATGGGGTTCATGTAGGATGAATGGGAGCCAAAGCATTACGTTCTCAGAGTTTTCTCGTTGCAAAACTCAAATCTATCATTTCTTCATAGTCATTCCATCCATTTTGTTTCAATTAACTCCACTGTCCCAATGATTTGGCGACAGAACTGATCAGCCAAGAATCTTGTTTATCACAGATTTTCAATGAGATGAGCATCTCATCACTTGACCTGGCATTACGCCGGTTTACTTTACTAATTATTAATAAATAACAAAGCAAGATAAAACACATACTACACGACACTTCTCTAATTAATATAACAAACCCATGGGAAAAGTAATGTCTAATCGTTATAATTATGTAAAGTAAAGACTTAAGTTTTTTTCTTATTGTCCTGAATTTATTTCCTCCTTCGGTACGTCATTTCATATATTTCACATGACACATGACGGGATCCGTTGGAAGAGGATTTTATACTCATGATCGCAGACTTAATTTGATCAAACAAGGACATGGATGAGTGATCAGTTCAATGACAATGTCACCTGAGACAACATAAGTATTTAAGACAAAACCCTCGTACAATCTTGCTAACAAGGAGGATATAAGAATGATTACGATGACCAGATGTTATGGGAATACTTGGGGCATAAAGGTTCCTGGGATTTGCCTTACAGGTGAAGGAAATCCAGAAAAGCCTCATGAAGAGAACTTGTCCCGATCGGGAATCGATATCAGGACCGCTGCATTGCGTCTCAGGGAACGACATTAAAGCGGCGACTAGATTAAATTAAATTAACCTGAGCACTTTAATGCAGATAAATGAAAATAAGTTATCAACTATGAAAGGAATACTACTGTCGACTACTAATTATTTTACTTGTTTAATTGAAGGTACCTGAGCGTGTAATGGCATTGTTTTATTGTAACACTTCATTTGGTGGGTAGTGCTAGCCATTTACTCAAACGATCACTAACTAGCTCACTACAATTATCGAAACTGTAGGTTCTTGATCGCACAGACATAAGCTCTCCATATATCCCTATCCTGAACTAATATTTTCCAATCACACTCTTACAATATACTTCCCTCAAACATGGCTAAATTTACCCTCCCACCTTCATACGTGCTAAGCGCTTTCCTACAAGAAGTGTCTATACTCTCTTTTCATTCCCCATTCGTGCCACAGTCCTGCCTATCGCAGTCACGAGAATTAACTACTCTTCTTATTATTCCTGGTTTTCTACAAAGAACTTTTAGCTCAGTCTTAAGCTTTCTCTGTTAGACTGCTTGTTCTTCTCTCTTTGTCGAAAATGTCTTCTGTGAGCTTTATTCTCAAATGTTCGTAAGAGTTTCTTTTCCTTTCAAATAAAGATCCATGTTCCGTATCCAGCTAATATCACTGGGAGAATAACAATTTTATATGTTTTCAGTTAAACGTTTTTTTTAGATAAATTGGAACAAGCGTCCCAGTTAAGTATAACAGCATGCATTTCCAGAATTGAGCGTATTTGTCCCTCATTCCTGTTTTAATTAATGTTCTTATGTATTTGAATTAGGTCACTTCTTCAAAAATTCCCTCATTTGTCATTAATTATACATTTACATTCTATAATACATTACTATGTGTAACCATATATTTAGTTCATTGATGTTTACTTCCAGTCTCAATTTCCTAGTGTCAATGAATAGAGTACGCATATTGTCCCTTAGTATCTCCTCACTTATTTCTTAATAATACAGTATTATTAATACTACATCATCATCAAAAACTAATATCCTGTAATATCAGTCAGTTGTAGGCCTTCTTCGCCCTATAAATATTTAATGGCACGCCTCTAGAACAAATTGAATAGTAGATGAGGTAGTGATTCTCCTTGCTTTAATGCATTGTGAATTTCAAAAGTTTCTGAAAATTCATGTAAAATATCCCAAAGGTTATCATAAGTAATGCCACGAGTGATTTCTAAATTATCGATAAATTATCTACAGAATTGGAAATCATGAGTTGGCATTTGTTAATACTATTTAACAAATAAAACTAAGCAGTTTACTCACAAATCATCAATTAAATATGGTTATTTTAAAATATTTATATATAGAATGTAAACTGCGATGTTCGAAAATAAATTAGAAACCTTTGTTATGCTTCATTTGTTCATCACTGCAACCAGATCACATTATTTATTGCCAAAGGATCGCAATATCGTAAGAATGCACCCCAGTAGAGAAAAATGAAGCACATCAATCTGTTTATAACCAACATTATAGACTATTAATTAATTTCTGACGTCCTATGATGTAAATATGTCAATTATAGTTTTCTGGAAAGTAAGGAGTTTTAAATCTTAGCATATAAATTGTCATATTCAACACATTTAGAGTCAGTCACTGCAAAATAATGATCTGGCCTATTCAGAATGTTAAAAAGGAGGAGCTTGATTTTAAAAGTGATAAAACTAAACAGATAAAATCGAGGGGTAAAAAAACGACTGTAACTGGTTGTAAATCAAAATTCGTTGAAATGTGATTGCCATTGACTCCGCATTTTGGGGCACGAGTTAAATTGTCTTACTAATCGTAATGTACGACACAAAACACGCGGCTTTACTTCTGATTACAATGTTTAAACAGGGAGAGAAATGTCTCGTCTTGCATACATTGAATTCTACAAGCAATAATATAACAAAAAATCCATAGGCCTAAAATCAGATTACAAAAAAAATGCCACGAATTTACTGAATAGTTCCTACAGACTTTTAGTCCTTTTCATGAACGATACCTCTATAAAAATAATTGTACTTTAATTTTTTTTTTTTTCTCCATGGCGCGTTTGGCCCCGAAGTCTCTTCTTGAGCTAGCATCAGCCTGCTAATCTCACATTCACATATGTCAATCAAGAGATGAATGATCCAATCTGTTGAGGGAGACATGTGGATCATTATGTCACCTAACCGTTTCAGCTAGTTACTCTCAACCTGAAGCCGCTATTTACTATAGCTACCAAAATTTTTCTCTATGTTAGGTGAAACAATTAAAGATGTATTAAGCATCAGGTTCAAATGAGATTCCCAGCAGAATTGATAAAAAAACAGAAGGAAAAATGTATATATAATACAGATAGGTTGCTTGTATTATTGGGGAGAAAAACAAGGCTTGTTGGAAATGAATGAAAAAAATCGATTACCGTACCAATTATTTTACGGGAAAGAAGATAAAATTTTTGAAAATAACTACAGGAGTATCACATTACGTTCAGCTTCGTGAGAAAATTCTAACAACTATATCAGTATGCAGAATTACTCCCTATACTGACAAAGTAATAGGCAATCATCAATGTGGATTTACAAGGAATAAGTCTGCAATTGATGGGATTTGAAATGTTATATACCCAGATTTTACTAAATAAATTGGTGTGAGTGTGTGTGTGTGTGTGTGTGTATAGATATATATATATATATATATAATATGTCAATTTTAAAAAGGGATAGGTCTACCATTCAACTAAGAGGGAGAAGATGAACGTATCGTGCTGGACTTCAGAATTCCCAATAGCTAGACTTATTCCTATGTGTCTAAACGGCACAAAATGTAGGGTGCGTGTAAGCAGTTTCCAGATACTTTTGAAATTCACAATGGGTTGAAGGAAAGAAATGCACTATCTCCTCTACTATCCCGTTTTATATTAGAATATGAAATTAAATCTTTAGAGGGCAAGGAAAGCGTATAATCAATCGTATTACTACGCTGATGGTATATGTAGAATTCTTAGGCAAGAGCGAAAATATTCGTATTGGGAACATTCTATTTTGTATACGTCAGAAATTGGGGCTGGACGTATACATCGACAAAACCAAATATATAGTTGGATATAGAAATACATTAGGGCTATATAACAGAAAATGAGGCAAATTTTGAAGAAGTAACTATATTAAAATACCAAGGAACAATAATTACAAACAAGATTGAGGTGAATAAATAAATAAATCCTGCAAATATATGCTATTACACATTAAAGGACTTATGTCTTCCCAACGTCTCTACAAAAACATTGAAGTGTAAAACTGTAATTTTCCCAGTTATATTATATGGATAGGGAAAAATGTATTATTGCTTTAGGAAGGAGAAATTACAAGGAGCATATGAGAAAGTTATTCAGAAATTTTTAGAAGCAAAGAGAGACGAACAAAAGGTGATTACGTAACAATGAGCTATACGATTTTACGGTAAGCCAGATGCAATAAGAACAGCTAAGTCTCTTAGACCGAGGTGGGCAGGTCATGTGACACGAATAGGAAATGAAGAAAAGGGACATGGGAACTTCTTGTAGGAAAACCTGAGAGATAAACGCTCACTAGGTAGATCAAGAATCAGGTTAGAGAATAACACAAATCATGGTATGAGGAAGTATGTTATATAGGGGATATTTGGAAAGAATTGTGTCGAAATTGTGATGCATGAAGAGCTTATGTCCGCGCAACCACGAATTTACAGATTTCATAGTGCTAGTGAGTTTGATACTTAAAATAATATTGGATAGAATATTATATGATGTCGGTAAATTGAAAACTCCATGACAATTATTATAATTGGTTTCGTCGCCTTTGTTTATGGATTGGAATAATGAGGATTCTATCAATTCTTCTGGCAGTTTCTGCTTATTCAATATTACAATATATATATATATATATATATATATATATATATATATATATATACATACATATTTATGACGTCTAACGTTGTGGTCTCGAGATAGCGTGCTCCACCTTGTCACGCAGTGGGCCCGGGTTCGATCCCCGGTCGGGGCAGTTTTTCCGGGTGAGGTTTTTATCGGGGTTTTTCCTCACCTATAAGACAAATGTCAGGAAAACTTTACGGCCCAAACGATCCCCGAAATCATCCTTATCATCATCATCGTTCGCCGGTGTGGAAAGCAACGGGAAGCTACCACACCTACAATTCCCTAGTAAAGCTGCAAGCATAGCATGAAAATGCTATGATTGCAGTGAAGGACCTGCCTTCGGGCAGAATTACTATGGATGGATATTTATGACGTAATTTGCCATTCCTTCATATGAATTAATTTAACTGAAATGTGGTCAGTTCCAGGAAGCATCTACTGTACATCTTCACTATATCTTTTTGTCACGGAGTGACATTTCCCACCAATTCCCCTTCCTATGCGCACAGAAAATAACGACTAATCTCTTCTCTTCCGTCAATTTAAATAAATCTGGACATTAGTTAGAAATATACTGGGAAAATGTTACTGTACAATTTTAATACTTTATGGGAAGGTAGTGTTTCACAGTGGTAAATCATGTTGTTTAATGTTTCATTAGAAGTTAAGAGTTTTCTTCTTTCTTTTTAACTCACAAGCGAACTGTCAACAATTGCATGCCGAAACTACCTTTAAACTTCTTCCAGACATACATTGTGATGTACCAAGGCCGTGTCCATAAAATATTAGCCGTTTTAAATGCATAATATTAAAATCCAACGTCAAATTTCTCCTTTAAACTTCTATGTATCTATCAATCTATCTTCGGGTTTTTTCGTACCAAACCTCCAAAGCCTACGATCTTGGGCATCTTCAATGTTTAGCCATCTTTCTTGCATTACTATCCTCATGTTTTCCTTCCATGTTACCTTTGGTCTCCCTCTTTTCTTCTTTCTGGTCGGTTGTCATTGATATAGTAGTTTCGGCCATCGCTCATCTTCCATTCTTAAAAATGACGTAACCATTTTAATTCCTTTTCCTCAATTCTTTCAATTATACTTTCTTCTGCTTCCATTATGTTTCTAATTTCGTTATTTGTGACATAATCTAATTTTGACTTTCTGGTACTTCTGCGCAAATAATCAATTTCTAGCATCTATTAGTCTATTCTTGTAGAACTTACTGATTATCCATACCTCACTTCCATACACTTACATACATTCCATCAGTATTTTTTGTGTCTTTCCAAATATGCTTATTCCACCATATGGAATTTAACGACGATATTATTTTGCTATTCAATTCAATTCTATGCTTTATGTTCTCTTTGCCTATACCTTCAGTATTATCAGTAATTATTCCTAAATATTTAGTTCCTTTCACTTGCTCATTTAAACATAAAGGAAAAAATGTAACACTCTAATTGGTAGATTGGATAACACCCACTAGCTGCTGTCCGCACTGCATCCCGCCCCCGTCCTTACTCAGTGCCTTGCAGTTAAAAAGGGCAGATTTTTTTCAGACACGGCCTTGTACATCACTACGTTTCTCTGGGAAAAAAAATTGAAGGTAGGCATCGACATGAAATGTTGACAGATCCATTATCAGTTTAAATTCACCTTATATATACTACTTTGCATGCTACACGTCACTCAACTCTTCCGGGGCACTATCTTTGGGGAGAGGTTTTTTAAATTGTGGATCACAAACATACTTGCTGACTACGCAAAGATTCCCCGAATGAGTTACCAACTCAATGTGAGAGTCTCCTCCAAGACACAATATGAAGAAGAAACACGATCATACACATTCATACTAAAGTGGTGAATATGATAACGGTCATTAAGATGTCCAGATTAACAGTTTTTCACAATATTTATTTTTATTATATACAACTTTCCTTTTTAGAGGATTGCCTCAAGGACAAAGTGATACAGACAATTTTTCAAATTGATGAAATACATTTTGTAAATCCATTAAAACATTTCAAATTGTAATTGAAGTAGTAGAAATTTTGTAAATATCGTTTCTTAAAATTGATCCTCTAATGGCAGCGATAACAATTTTTGAAAGATACACCCTGTACAAATCTAAGGAATTCCAAAATTTAGCTAAGAATCCTGGTATAGTACCTCTTGCCCCGATCATCAATCCTGTGACAGTTATAATATCTAACTGGCATTTAACTTTGCCTTCTTGTCTTACAATCTTGTAAGCCCATATTTCCCTTAACAGAGATTTAGGCGCTCTCCCCCTACAGGGAAGGACTTAACCATACTAATTTAGTTACACTTGTTTTCATATAGATGTCATTTGAGTGGTCCGTGGTCAGCGTTCCGCCTCATGTAGGAAACCAAGGTAGTACTAGGAGGGAAAATTCGGTAAATTTTGCTTAGAGCCTTTTCATTCAGGCTTAAGGATCTTTTACGAGCCTGAAAATCTTCAGACTCGGGACCCACGGCTTAAAGTCCGGAGGACTTGCTACTTGGATTTTTCCATCCTAAATAAATCAATCGACCCCGGCCGATTTAACTTTGTAAATGTGAATTGTTGGCTCATATATGGCTTTCTTTTCAGAGTCAACTTCCTCAGGTTGGTCAATATGTGTCTCAAAACGGATTGTGGGATCTAATATCATACCAATTTTAGAAGAAGGTCTAAATGCAATAATATCTATTCGTCTGTTACTTCCATTAGTGGCCACCTCATACACTGTGTATCCATAATCTCGCAAGGCTTCTGCCATCTAATATCGAATAGTGTGATGCTGAATGTTTCACAGTTATTATTCCAAACGGAAAAGCCCCAAGGACGTGTGCAAGGGTTTCGTGCTCTCTCTGCGACAACGTCTACAGAGGGTATCGTACCTAGAGTAGGCACTTTAATGAAGTAGCCTAATTTTCAATAGAATGGAACCCAACTCCTTTCGGTTGATTTGAATAAAATGAAGATATAAAATAAAGTTTTAAAATCAGCTAGAAAATTAGAACAATTTATGTTTCAATTTGTGTCGTTCAATATGCAACGTTAAAAAATAATAGCAGATTCCCAATAAGCCATTTAGGAGAGCGAACGTATTTAAAATATATATATATATATATATATATATATATATATATATATATTCTTATTGTAGCAAGGACATTTGTCCTGACATAGTACAGATATATAAAACAATTAAGTTTAGGTTGATCGTGTTTCGTTTGTTCGTTCGTCCACTCGGGTCATGGGTGCTCCCTCAGCGCAGAGTTTTTTATCAAGACTAATTTAGATACACTTCCTTATAGATGCCAGTTATGGGCATGCCGGTTAGTAAATTGGTTCAAAGAGACATCTAGTAATAAACTAAGGTATTACTTGGATTGTGAAAAAACCGAACAATTTTTGATCGTAGGCACTATGTACGCTCTAGGTTATATTACGAGGCCAAAAAACTCGGAATTTCCTCTTTCAAAGGCTTGTCCCTTTGGATTATTATATCCTAAAAATCATCGATCCCAGAAGGGATTGAATTGCGACCCTTGGAACTAGAGGTAAATGACAATCACTATATCACCAAGGATCCGAAAAATAACATCAAGAATTCCAAACACGAATTCTTATGTAGAAAATCAGGTGAAAAAAAAATATATATAGCTTACTCATTAGCGTTGGAGAGTGTTCAGATCTGAAAGGTAGATCTATTGCTCAATAAACCAATACTTTAGAGCTATAGACTATACATTTAATATATTAGACGTACATGGAAGCTTCTTGTAGGAAAACCAGAGGGAAAACGCCCACTTGGTAGACCAAGAATGAGGTGGGAGAATAACATTAACTATGATTTGAGGGAAGTAGATTATACAGGGAATGATTTGAAAACATTGGCTCAGGATAGGGATGTATGGAGAGCTTATGTCCGCGCGGCATGAACCTGCGGGTTCGAATAGTGCCAGTGAGTTAGTAGAGTTTCTGGATCGTGCGCTCTTTGAAGTTAATACTCGTGAAGATATTTTTATGCAATTTATATGATAGCTTGTACGTAGGCCTATGAGTTTTTTTGGGAGAAGCCAGTGCCAATCGCAACGGAAACTGGTCACAGTTTGCTAGATTATCGAAGGTTGTATGAGAAGCCGTATGAAATTTTTAGGTGAACATTCGTCGCCTCCAATTACTGTAAAAGTAACACATTGTACAATTCATAGAGTACCTTTGTGTTCTCAGAAACGTAGGAAATGTAATGTCAGTAGTGGTTCAAACAGATAATCTCGTTAAACCTTATGCTTTGCGCCATCGCCATTTCAAACCTAGCATTCAGAGAAAGGTGACCACATTTTAACAATGATAAAGCGGGACACCATTGACCCGGGCGGGGGGGGGGGTTTCTTGATTAAAGATTTTGTCTATAACAACAACAACAACAATAATAATAATAATAATAATAATAATAATGTTTTAATTACTCTGGCAGAGTTAAGGCCATAAGGGCTTCTCTTCCACTCAACCAGCACGAATACAAATAAATATTTCATAATGTAGATATACACTATACTAATTATAAAGAGTTAAAATTATTGAATGTGGTAATGTAAATTCCATATGCAAACAACATTTTATACGATAACAATAATAATACTTATAATCATAATAACAATAATAATAATCCATCTACAGTAATTCTGTCCGAGGGCAGGTCTTTCACAGCAATATTAGCATTACCATTCTATGCTTTGCAGCTTTACTAGGGAATTGTAGGTGTGGTATCTTCCCGTTGCTTTCCACACCGGCGAAGGATGATAATGATAAGGATGATGATGATGATGATGGCCGGATGATTTTCGGGGACCGTTGGGCCCTAAGCTTCTAACATTTGTCTTACAGGTGAGGAAAAACCCCGAAAAAACCTCACTCAGGGGCCTGCGCCGACCGGGAATCGAACTCGGGCCCACCGAGTGACAACGCAGCACGCTACCTCGAGACCACAGCGGTGTGCTAATAATAATAATAATAATAATAATAATAATAATAATAATAATAATAATAATAATAATAATAATAATAATAATAATAATATGATAAATTATACGAGAAGCACCAATTAATACATGTACCTTACACTGGATAATGATGAAGTTGAGGTTTAGAGCAAATATAAATTTAGATTTCTTTTAAAAGATGCCCATGTCCGGTTCTTGTGGTAGGAATTCTAGTTGCAAGAAGTGGAATAGATATGACATGGAGTGATGTGATGTCCTATATGCGGTATATTAAGCAAGAGACTATGTTGTGATTTATATGGAGGAACAAAAATGTTTATAGAACCAAAAAATAGTATTGTAATATATTTATTTTAATTTCAACGTAAGTACAATTTACAAATGTAATATACAGTAATATAATGTACGGTTAAAAACTATATTATAGTTTTTAACCGTACATTATATTACTGTGAAATAATACCCCAACGGAAAATCACCATAAATTTTACTAGTATCAAATGTAATATATTAAAAAATTATGTATAGTACCGGTATTATTTTATTCTTTGGCATAATTTTCATTTGAGTAATTCTTAGTAGATTGTTGTTGTTTAAATGTCATTAAATTCATCACAAGAATTTGTTAAATTATATTTCACAAATAAGATAGCTCTCAAAAGTCTCAACACTTAACAGCGTTTTTTCTAATGTCCACACTTTATTTACCAAAAATGGTGGTCCAATTCTAACAACTGATCAACAATGCAAACTTTGATAAGCAGTTCTCAATAATCAGTTCTAACAATTACTTATTATAAAAGTTTTAATATTAACAATTAACAAATAGTATATCACGATGGGAGTTTGGGAAGTTGTTTTTACAGAATCGAGGAATAATGTTTAAAATCGAGCGATAGCGAGGTTTTTAATTTCCGAGATTCTGTAAAACACTTCAGAAACGTGTGTAGTACATTATTTTTACACGAAGTTTTCAAAATAATTAGTAATAGTAAAATAATATCTTTGTTTGAAATATTTGCGTTCATTATAAACAATTGACTAACGTTAACAGTGTTGGTAATGTTTATTAGTTGAAACAACAGAAGGCCTTGAGAACAATTATTGATAACATGGCCGAAAGTACATATTTATTGTTTTTATATTGTTTTCAAATAAAGTTCAGTTCATTTAAAATGCAGTAATTTGATTAGTATATTGTACCTTTTGAATATTTTTCTGTATATATATGTACGTAGTTATACATAGAGGGCAGTGATTTTACTTCCCGCACGTGGGCGTAAATGTAATATTACAGTAAGTTATTTAGGTTGGCTACCCCAAAATATAGGAAGATGAACTTTCAATAATGGTCCGCCATGCTGGTAATTACGAAAAAAAAAAACGCACTATCGCGCAAAAAATAATAAAAAAGTCATGCAGTCCTGGCAAAATAGCCACATGGCCGCCAAAAACAGTACATTCCTTTCCGTTCTCTCCGCCGTTCCCTAGCTTGTGCGCACTTTTAAAAAATCGGGACTTTTTAAAACGACACGGGAAAATTGTTAAAACTGGAGACGGCCGTCAAAATTGGGACGACTGGTCACCTTATTTAGAGTGCATTATTAAGACCTAACCCACTATAGCCAGAATAGATGGTTAACCAAAGGTATTATGCTTAAAGGTTTTTCCAGTTCCCTTGAGAAGTTGGCGCCTTATTTAGAGGACAATGTGTTATATACAATTCCTCAGTTTTCTTATGAGAGGTTGGTTGCCGATTTGTGGTTTGTGATAGATTGTGCAACTATTTAAACCACCTAAATGCTTTATTACAAGGGGAAAAAAATGTTAATCGCGACATCGCAGTAGTAGTAAGTTCTTTTGTCTCTCAGTGGCAATAGGCGTTTTTCCTCTGCAGGTGCGAAATTCAACACAATAATTACACTTGTTTTCATATAGATGTATTTGAGTGGCCCGAGGTCAGCGTTCCGCCTCATAGTGACATCTAGGAAAACCATGATATTACTAGGATGGGAACGTTCGGTATATTTTGCCAGAGAACCCTTTTTATTCAGGCTTTTGGTCCTTTTACGAGACAAATATAGAGACTGTGGACCGACGGATAGGATGAGAGGACTTGGCCCTTCGATTTTTTCATCCTTAAAAAACCACCGATCACGGGTTTTGAACCGCGACCCTCGGTATTAGAGGCAAGAAAACATATCCAATAGACCAACTCGGCCGAACAATCTCGACAACTGTCCTAAAATATTTTGTGAATAATTTTAAAGCCTGAAGCAATCAACCGCAAAATATAGGACTTAAGTTGTTTTGCAACTAATGAAATCTGTCTTCAATAATAGTGTTTCTTTTGATTCCCAGTTGCCAGAGAACAATTTGTGAATATTTTTTAATTTAGATTTGAAATAAGATTTGGTCACGTATCAATAAAATCGGAGCTTTATGTATTACTGACCCATTTATATTTGTCCATAAGTAAAATTTCATTATTTAAATACTAGGGAGCATAGAATTACAGAAAACGCTGCTTTAACAAATAGTGGATAATTGAAAATTGAATTGTGGTAAACTATTAAATACAGAAAACTTCCCCAAATTGTAATAGTTTCCGTAATCGTTTGGAATATATTTGGAGCAACGTAGCATTGCGAGAAGTTTTTTAAAGTTATGAATTACGTTAAATGCAAAAGTGGACCTAGAATTAGTGATTGTAAAATCAATTCTACTCTGAGCTTGAAAGGGTCCATAATCCAATCGAGGTCTATGTACATACGTTTTCCTTCAGCTGTAACTACATGAAGTAAGGAATTCCTCAGAAGTCTAATTTATAATTCTGTATTTGCTGGTTTTACTAATGTAACTTAATGTTTTATTTAAATCGTAAAGATCCAGTTACATTGCGAGAAAACGTTAATGGCAACCGATAGAGCGATTTGTAAATTGCGCCTTTCCGATAAACTACTTACTCCCATATACTCCCCGATTTCGTCGATTTTTTAAAATTACTTTCTGGTTTTGTTTTATTTGTAAAATTCTAATATCATTGCGAAAAATTTTAAAATTGCAACTAATAGAGCTATTTTTAAATATTCGCTTCAACTCAACCGCCGCTCCTGTTTGGCCGATGTTGCTGTTTAATAAACTCGACCTTACAATTCTTAATTGATTCCTACAGAGAGTTTCACTCAACTTCCGGCCATAGCGTGGGCAGCGCGACTTGACTAAATGCATGCAGTCACTTTTCCCGCTATTGGTCGCATGTCGAGTAAAACTCACTGTTTATGCGAAATTTGGTTCCGAAAAAAGATAAAATAGGGACAGCCAAAGCATATATATATATATATATATATATATAAATAAGTGTTTGAATTGGATTCGCCTGGTAGTGTAATGGATATCACGCTGAGGTACAGACTCAGAGATCCGGGTTCGAATCCCGTCCAGGGCATTTATTTTTCTTATCATACCATATTAAGCTTGTCATTGCTCAATGTTTAAAGATTTAATTATAACATCGATAAAGCGTTCATGCTATAAAGTAAAATAAATATTCTCCTTAATTTGCTTAATTGATATAGTCAGCTACTAGATGGCAGTGAAGACAGTGTTCTCGCGACACTCTAGTAATAATGGAGAGTATTATACATATATAAGAAAAAATAAGTGTTTGAAATTGATCGCCTGGTAGTGTAATGGATATCACGCTGAGGTACAGACTCAGAGATCCGGGTTCGAAATCCCGTCCAGGCATTTATTTTTCTTATCATACCATATTAAGCTTGCATTGCTCAATGTTAAAGATTTAATTAAAACATCGATAAAGCGTCACTGCTATAAAGTAAAATAAATATGCTCTTTATATTTGCTTACTTGATATAGTCAGCTACTAGATGGCAGTGAAGACAGTGTTCTCGCGACATCTAGTAATAATGGAGAGTATTATACAAATATATAGAAAAATAAGTGTTTGAATTGGATTCGCCTGGTAGTGTAATGGATATCACGCTGAGGTACAGACTCAGAGATTCCGGGTTCGAATCCCGTTCCAGGCATTTATTTTCTTATCATACCATATTAAGCTTGCATTGCTCAATGTTAAAAGATTTAATTATAACATCGATTAAAGCGTCACTGCTATAAAGTAAAATAAATATTCTTCCTTATATTGCTTACTTGATATAGTCAGCTACTAGATGGCAGTGAAGACAGTGTTTCTCGCGACATCTAGTAATAATGGAGAGTATTATACATATATAAGAAAAATAAGTGTTTGAATTGGATTCGCCTGGTAGTGTAATGGATATCACGCTGAGGTACAGACTCAGAGATCCGGGTTCGAATCCCGTCCAGGCATTTATTTTTCTTATCATACCATATTAAGCTTGCATTGCTCAATGTTAAAGATTAATTATAAATCGATAAAAGCGTCACTGCTATAAAGTTAAAATAAATATTCTCCTTAATTTGCTTACTTGATATAAGTCAGTAACTAGATGGCAGTCAGTGAAGGGACAGTTTTCTCGCGACATCTAGTTAATAATGGAGAGTATAATACATATATAAGAAAAAATAAGTGTTGAATTGGATTAGCCCTGGTAGTGTAATGGATATCACGCTGAGGTGGTACAGACTCAGAGATTCCGGGTTCGAATCCCGTCCCAGGAATTGATTTGTATTATCATACCATATAATATACAATATATTATATATTATATATACACACACTCACACCACACACAGTGTTAATGGATTACACCGCAATAATTCAGGAAAATGTACAGAGGGTTCTTAGACAAGACATTTTAAGTAACATGTGGTCTAACAATTACGGAGTGCTATGGTCAAAAATAAGTGTTCATCAGATGCCAATAAATAAGTTTCCAAAGTGAAAACTTCACTACTTCGGGAATGAGGAAAAACCTGATATTCAAACACAGGTAGTTTATAAAAAGCAATATAAATTAATAATTTTAATTAATTAAGTGAATAAAATTCATAATTTGAATATTTTAAAAATACTAAATATGAAGCATCTATTTTTGCGTATATTATTATAAATCAATATTAAAACTAATTACTTTCTTCTGTATTATTGTTATAATCCATTACATTAAATGATTTATATTATTTTATGTATATCATTCTCCATTCCATTAATTCTCTTGTTAGAATAAGTCTTATTCCCAATATACTATATTTTTTTATTTGTATGTGCCATAATTTATGTAAAAATGAAACTGGCCTCCAACTTAAAATGTATATATTCTATTTGTATTATTCATGTAACTGAGCTGCCACCCGAGCACGACGCACTTGCTCATTCGGGTGTTAATATTGTATATAACATTATTTGTAAATAAAATTATTCTTATTCTAAAAAAAAAAATTGCTCATCTTCAGCGTTTTAATATCTAGTGTTATAAGAAAATGTAAAATCTTGTAGGCCTATTAATGTCATATAACAATGTGGCCACTGAAGAAGCGTTATCTGTTTTCACGAGCCCCAAAATAGGCCCCACACTATCTACTTCAGTTTCTTGGCTTCTCTGGCATAATGAATAAGATGACAAAGTCTATTCTCGTTTCGGATGTAATAGGAAAAGTGCAGAGAAAACTTTTTAAAATAAAAGGTACGTAATCGCGTACGGAAAAAGTGGCTTACCTTATTACAATTCATACATAAAATGTAATTCCATTTCTTTTAAGGTTCGCTTGTATGTAGGATAATATCTAAAGTATTATGAAGAATATTTACAGTTTGGGTGAACTTGCAGATATGGATCTCATTATGGAGGAACAAATGGTTGTCCTACATAACGTGCAGGGAAAGATAGTACCCAACACAAGACATCACTTTCGACAGCGTTTATACGTGATTCAGGAAACTTCACAGCAAACAGAGACAACGCCGCGCTGCCGCACCGATGCAAAATGAACTTGCGTACAGTGGGAGTTCCAAGATATTATGAGGTTGTTCAGAACAAAGGTGGACCAAGTCCAAAAATTGAAAATCCTAGATTATGGGAATTTGAGTTTAAAATATAACAAATGCCTCAACATGGTGAACAAATATTGTATTTTTTTACTTTTTACATGTAAACAATGTATAATAATTCTTAACAAGAATACCAATAGCTTTATTTTACCTTAACCTGCAAGAGGTAAAGAGCTAAGGCCTTGTCTACCACTCAATCAGGTTAAAAAATACAAAAAAAAGATTTTAAAAAATTACAAAAACAAAAATATTGCATGGATATCTACAATCTAATTATTATTATTTACAATGCATTTGTACTTAAGTTACAAGTGACGTATGAAGTAGAAAAAGTACAGGTAGAAATCAGAAAAAGATATTATTAAAGCATGAATAATTTAGTTCTCGAGAAAAATAATAATTTACAAGTAATTATATATACTGACTAAAAAGTGGTCAAGTGTATCACTCTGATACGTGAGGGAGAGAATTCAGGAAAAGCAGGGCTACTGTGAAAAAGTGAATAAGAAGAAGTGCTATGGAGATGGATTGTTAAGTTATATTTGTGACTATATCAATATTTAGTTAGAAGGTAATTCTCAAAACTGTACACCAGGTAATTCTTCATAGTTAATAATTATATTACTTTAACTTCATCTAAGTATTTTTTAAAAGAGTAAATATGAACTTGGATCTTTTGATCTGAACCTTATCTTGGAAGGATTTCAGAGACGTTGGATCAGCACCTGAGCTATCACACGGCACTGGCATCAAATACGTTACGTATGGCTAACTCTATGAAAAGCAGCTAATACCTTCCATTTCACATTGCTAAGATACGTAATTATTATAGTATTAATTTATACGTGTCGACTTGAATGTAATTCTATATCCGATTTATATAAGTATCATTTTCGTGGAATGTCCATTGTGGGATAGAGCAAAAAAATAGAAAAATCCTAGAAAATACTAAAATACATTGCGGGATTCGGAGACCCGACATAATTCAAATTTAAAATTAAAAGCACAAATAATTTTTAGTACCGTTGTGAATAATTATCTGAAAAAATACTATGTTGATTTCTTTAAAAATGCAAGAATGTTTTTAAAACTTATGATAAATGAGGTATTTTAATCTAACAAATCGCTTATTACAATAAACATGATTAGCCATTTTTCAAACGTAGTCAACTTTATCCTTATGGGGGTCAGAATTCTCCAATAAATGAAACTAATCTTTATTACAATATGTGCCCATTTTTTAACTGGTGAAATAAAATAAATTATGTATTCAAGAAATCTTAGTGATATTATATTTTTCAGGAAACCGGAATCTGATAGCGAAACTAGTCTATCGTGTTGGATACGTCCCACGACAGTACTTGTTCCTCCTTTGGGACAGAATAGCCTACACTCCTGTATTCCAAAAAAAATATTTTCTATTTATTCAAGCATATCGTCTATAAAAGACAGGCCTGTATTTTTAATTACATTGCGAGAGCAATATATTTTTTCCAACAAAAATTAATGAGTGCCATCATTGAATGTTAAGTTAGCAAATTTCAAGTCCAACAAGAGAAGAGGAAAAAGGAATATATATATATTATTATATATATTATAAGACGGGAAGCTACCACACCTACCATTCTGAGTAAGCTGCAAAGCATAGCATGAAAATGCTTGTGATGAAGTGAAAGACCTGCCCTTGGGCAGAATTACTAGGAGATATAAATCTAATATAATTGAATAATTATTTTACCATTCAACCATTCTTACAAAAATGGAACGAGTTTTTGATTCGGCTCCGTTAGTCTGGTATAAAAATTTTGTTTTCAAAATTAAGCAATAAACATTTTTCCTAAATTATATCAATAATTTATCTCAATGCTTAATATGAATTGGGAAAAAAAGATCTTCCAGATGAAGGAAGTAATCAATTATGTAACAATGACACAAGAAGGAGATAAAGCTGATTCCACAACTACAGGGTCAATCTCATTACTTTCACCTTCGTACAAAATTCTAACAAATAATATTAGTAAAGCGACTTACTCCCTATATTTGATGACAATTCTAGGAGAATCATCAATGGTGCTTTCGAAGTAAACAGGTCTACAACAGATCCGATTTTTAGTAATAGACAGGATTTTAGGAAAAGACTGGGAATATAAGTGTACTGTACAATCACTATAATGTAGACTTCAAAAAAGCATATGATTCAATTAGAGGGAATAATTTTATATGTAATCCTGTCTGGATTTGGAATTCCTAAAAATGTTTAGACTTACACGAAGTGTCTAAATGGCACAAAGAGTAGGTGCGTGTAGGCACACAGTTTTTCGGACACTTTTGAAATCCGAATGGGGTTTGAAGCAAGGATATGCCCCATCTCGTCTACTATTTAATTTGTACTACGCATGCCATTAAATCTTTTAGAGAATGAGTGATTTAGAACTCTGGTATGTAATAAGCTGTTAGTTTAATGCTGTTTATGTAGTATTTGTTTGCCCGAGGCGAGGAGATATAAACGAGTACAACACCAATATACTCAATTGAGTAACCTAAGAATAGGACTAGACGTAAATAGCAATAAAACTCAAATATGGTCACTCGTAGAAATACATTATATAAATGAACTGGCAGCTAATCACAAATGAGGGAAATTTTGAGGAGTGGCTGAATTCAAATACCTAGGAAACAATAATCACAATAGGAATGAGATGGCACAAAGGACTTAACATAGGCTCAATTCTGAAATGCGTGCTACGATGCATTGCAGATACTCTTTTTATGTCCCCTCCTTTTCCAAAAGACTTTAAACTAAATTATAAAACTATTATTCTACCAGTTATAATATATGGGTGCGAAACATGGACTCTTACTTTAAGAAGGAAAGGAATTGCAAGTATTTGGAGAATAAAATACTTGGAAAATTTTTGGACGCAAAGAGATATGAACAACCGTGAGGAGAAGATTACATAAATAACAATGAACTCATGTCTTCCACTAAGGAAGCCAGATTATAATAAGAACAGTTAATTCTCTTCGACTACAATGGTCAGGACACGTTGAAACGTCATGGGAATGAAAAGACTTGCATGGATCATCTTGTGTAAAGCATGAGGGAAACGCCAGTTTGGTAGACCAAGAATGAGGTGGGAGAATAACATTAACTATGATTTGAGGGAAGTAGATAATACAAGGAATGATTGGAAAGATTTAGCTCAGGATAGGGAGGTATGGAGAGCGTATGTCCGCGCGGCCATGAACCTACGGGTTCGATAATGCCAGTGAGTAAGTAATTTATCTCAATTTTAAAAATAATAAACACAATCAAAATATAATCGCAATTTTCATTTCCCCTCTATGATGAAAGGTTTATTATCTGCATAGCGTGTTTAAGCATCTTGGAAAAAATAAAAGGAGTAGAGTTTTTGTACTTTGAAAAACAACTTTGTATGCCATTTTGTACAATACAGTAGAAAAATATGAACAGTATCCAGATTTGCTTGCGGAGGACCACATTATATCAGTTAACTCTTCACGATTTACGTAATGGGTTGTAGTTTACTCAACACAACCACCTGAAGCAAAGAAAATAGTTCGATTTTTTTTGTATTTTAATATTTTTTAAATAGAATTTCATAAAACGCCAAAATTTAATTGTATGCTAATACAATATTCGCATTACTTTTTTAAAAATGTTTTGTGTGTAAAAAGATTCCACAGGGATAATAATAATTGATTATATCCAAAATAACTTTCCATCAGATTGAAGAACAGGTACTTTTTAGGAAATTAACTGTTCGTGCTACTGAACACAAAGTTAAAAATAACTTACCCAAACCTTAAACTATTCATTAACTTATTTTTGCTAATAATGTAGTTTATGGATTAATAATAAAGCCTTATTTATATTGGGAGATATAAGGCCATGAGGCCTCATCCTCCATTGAACTAATAAGTGTATAGTATTTATACAAAAATGTTTAAACAATTAAATCTTCAAAAAAAACTAACATTAGATTAAAATAACTTAAAAGCAGTTAAGTTAATTTTTGCTAATTAAGTTGTTTCTGTAATTAACAGTTTTCCTAAGTACCGGTAGTTTTCTAAAACATCTGGTACGGCGCAAAAGTGGACATCAGAATTTTGAGATAGTTTTGGTTTTAAAATGAAGCTTAGGAACGTCGAAGATGAAAACAAAAAAAGTATGCTTAAAAAATGTTATTTTACTTCTTTGATTCTAGATGGTCCGCAATTTTTTTGTGTTTTATATTTAGTGGTCCTAAGCTTCATTTTAAAACCAAAATTACATCGAAATTAGGATGTCCACTTTTTGCGCCGTAACCAAAAAAAAAAATTATGTTTTATTTTAGTTGAGTTTAGTTTTTTCGTTACAAGCTAATCCATAAAAGTTTCCTTCTATATTTCCATTACACATGATTAATTTGCGCTTCGAAGTCGCAAATAAGCAGGTCCACTACATCAAATAAAGTAATGAATAAACCTTTACGAATTACCTATCCACTATTCAAAACTGCAAATGACGCCCGAATCGATTTACGTTCTCTCTCCAACGTGATGAAATTTCGGTCACATTTAGGACTATGTTTAATCATTCAACTCATTACAGTGATTTTCCTAGCAATAAATTATTGTCCCAACATTGCAATTAGCATTAAATAGAGTAAATCACATATGTCGAGCATGGATAGCCATTTTAATTTTCTACACCCAACTATAAATAGCTTTCTTTAAAACGCCTTCCAAATTATAATTATATTATTAACAGCAATAAATGTTTAGTGATTATTTAACAAAATTAAATTACCTTTTGTTCGACGATCCTAGTTTAGCTGTATGCCTGCTACATAAATACACAAACGCACATGTTGAAAAAAATGAGGCGCGCACCGGATATCAAGATTAAACTGTTTCACTGGACACTGCACTATCAAACCGAACACGCTGACATCTAAAAAACAACTGAAAGGTTACGAATAAGTTATGTCTCCTACCCTCTCCCCTACCACAGGGTAAAGGTATTCTTGATACGATTTCATTAAAACAAGACATCATCACTGCCTTTCCAAGCGAAGTCAAATACATTGAACAAATACGTTATTTTGAAAGAAATACACTCAATGCTAGAATTTAATTTTATGTTACCAATTATTTCAAAAGCATATTAGTAACTATTTAAATCATCGCATCGAAAAGGTAGTTTGTAACATTCTTACAATGATATGATTGATGGGTGACGATTACTGCGTTTTTTGTGTGTATTAACTTTATACTTACTTACTCACTGGCACTATCGAACCCGTAGGTTCATGGCCGCACGGACATAAGCTCTCCATACATCCCTATCCTGATCTTATGCTTTCCAATCATTCCCTGTATAACCTATTTCCCTCAAATCATAGTTAATGTTATTCTCCCACCTCATTCTTGGTCTACCAACTGGGCGTTTTCCCTCTGGCTTTCCTACAAGAAGCTTCCATGCAAGTCTTTCATTCCCCATACGCGCAACATGTCCTGCCCATCGCAGACTACGAGACTTAACTGTTATTATATCTGGCTTCCTATAAATACCATGTAGTTCATTGTTATGTAGTCTTCTCCATTCACCTGTCTGTTCATCTATCTTTGGTCCAAAAATTTTCCTAAGTACTTTATTCTCAAATACTTGTAATCTCCTTTCCTCCCTTAAAGTAAGAGTCCATGATTCGCACCCATATAATATAACTGGTAGAATAATAGTTTTATATATTTTCAGTTTAACGTCTTTTGAAAGGAGTTGGGACATCAAGAGTCTCTGCAATGCATAATAGCATGCATTTCCAGAATTGAGCCTATGTTTAATTTCTTTGTGCATCTCATTCCTATTGTGATCATTGTTCCCAGGTATTTGAATTCAGCCACTTCCTCAAAACTTCCCTCCTTTGTCATTAGCTGTCCATTTCCATTATATAATGTATTTCTACGTGTGACCATATATTTAGTTTTATTGATATTTACTTCCAGTCCTAATGTCTTAGTATTACTCAATAGTGTGTGCGTGTTGGCCCTTAGTATCTCCTCGCTATCGGCCAACAATACTACATCATCAGCATAAACTAACAGCTTATTAATACCATTGAGTTCTAAATCATCCTCATTCTCTAAAGATTTAATGGCATGCTCTAGTACAAAATTAAATAGTAGACGAGATAGTGCATCTCCTTGCTTCAACCCATTCTGGATTTCAAAAGTGTCCGAAAACTGTTTGCCTACACGCACCCTACTCTTTGTGCCATTTAGACACATTTGTGTAAGTCTAACATTTTAGGAATTCCAAACTCCAGCAGGATACTATATAACTTATCCCTCTTAATTGAATCATATGTTTTTTTGAAGTCTACATATAGTTGATGTACAGTACCATTATATTCCCATTTCTTTTCTAAAATCTGTCTTATACTAAAAATCGGATCTGTTGTAGATCTGTTTCTTCTAAATGCACATTGATGATCTCCTAGAATGTCATCAATATAGGGAGTAAGTCTGCTTACTAATATATTTGTTAGAATTTTGTACGAAGTTGAAAGTAATGAGATGCCCCTGTAGTTGTTGCAATCATGTTTATCTCCTTTCTTATAAATTGGTACGATAACTGACTCCTTCCATTCATCTGGAAGAGCTTCTTTTTCCCAAATCATACTAAGCAACCAGCGTACCTTGTCCATCAATTTTTCTCCCCCTGATGTTTATCAGTTCTGCTGGGAACTCATCTGAACCTGATGCTTTATACATCTTCAATGTTTTCAATCGCCATTTCAACCTCTAATGCACTCGGTTCTGCGACTAGCATTTCTGCTGTCTGTAAATTATTGTCCTCAATGTCCTGTTGTGTATGTACATTTAATAACTGATTAAAGTAACTTTTCCATCTAATTAATATACTCCTGAAATCTACAATCATATCCCCATTTTCGTTCCGAATTATGTTTTTTCTAGCCTGAAACCCTTTCTTATCTATACTAATTCCCTGATATAATTCTCTAATGTTCCATATTTTTTGCATTCATTTCGAGATCATTAATTTTTTCTCTCCATATATTCCCTCTTTTTGCTCTTTAGTAACTTGGTGGTTTCCCGTCTAATACTACCCAATTGCTCTAAATTTTCCTGATTTGGCTCCTGTAACCATTTCATATTTGTTAGCTTTCTTTTTCTTTACAATGTCGGCACATTCCTCAACAAACCATTTCTTGTTTCGCCTCTTTTCTAAAATACCAATGCTTTCTGATGCTGACAATATAATAGTATGTCTTATAGCCTTCGATTCTTTATTTATATCAGTTTCTTCTTCGTTTTGCTACATTGTCATGTGAAGATTCCAGTACTACTTCAAATCTATTAGCAATTTTTATTTGGTGTTCTTGCCGCATTTCATCATTTTTTCAAGTTTTTTAATTCAAATTTTACAGAATCATCTTTTGCGTTTGTTCCTCTCATAAGCGATAGCCGTTGTCTGATTTTCACTCTGGCCAGATGATGATCCGAATTGCAGCCTGTCCCTCAAACTGATCTTACATCGTTAATGCTATTGTGCCAGCGTTTATCCACTAATACATGATCTATCTGGTTCCGAGTTTCTCCATCTCGGGACTTCCACGTGTATTTATGAATATCCTTATGCTGAAATGTTGTGCTCTTAACAATGAGATTCTTTGATTTGGCAAATGTGACCAATGTAACCGCGTTGTCGTTACTATCTTCATGAAGACTGTATTTGCCTATTGTTGGTTTGAATATATCTTCCCGCCCCACTTTTGCATTCAAATCTCCTAAGACAATTTTCATATGATATCGTGAAAGGCTATCATATACGCATTCTAATTCTTCATAGAACTCATCCTTGATCTTGTCATCTTTATCTTCTATGGGGGCATGAACATTTACAATTATAAAATCATGCTGTTTACCCTTCAGAATTATGTCTGATGTCCTATCACTGACAAACTTAATATCTCGGATAGCGGATGGGATCCTCCTATCTGACTAAAAAACCCGTACAAATGCAAGTCTTTCTCAGCACCCTCCGTAGTATAATGCAAAGCTTCCTGATTCCTGACTACCTTCTGCCGGCCAGCTAACTTCCTGTGAAGCGACTATATCCAATGGCGATTTATCTAATTCCCGCGTTAATATCTCTAGTGCCCCGCTATTGTATAAAGTCCTAACATTCCATGTTCCTAGGAACATTTCCCTGTGTTTGAGCCTTTGGCATGGGTTCCCTGAAGTAATCCCCGCCCGGAGAACCGAATGGGGGACTATTTGACCTCCGGAAAATTTTACCCCAGTTGATACCATAGCCGCAATTCTTGACGGTTGTATATTTACGGTGAAAGATCGTCACTCTTTCGACCAAGGTACTTTTTTCGTCTGGCTTATCACCTTCGACAAGTCCGGCATGGGTAATCCAATCGGCAGCAATGCTAACCGCCGGCATAGCTCTCAGGATCATTTAAGCACGCAAGCCACTCCACCACGACAAGGTAAAAATACCATATAAACATTAATATCTACGTGGCCGCAGTAGCCAGCCATTAAAAAAACTGACAATCATATAAACATTTTAATATATTGCCAAAGGAGGAACAATCAAATCATTATATTATACTATACTTTTTTCGAAAAAAATGAAATACCAGAAATTCGAAAGTAATTAATATCAGAATACAATACACAAATTACAAATTAATACAACACTCGTGTTTAATAATAGAATAAACGTGCACTAATTGTGCATAAGATATTTAAGTTACACATGTTTCGTTGTCATCGCATTCCGTCTCACTTTGGTTCACAAACATCGCAGCAGCCATGAAACTTTTTGAGGCCAAGAGACGCAATGCTCAACCGAAACTGTACTGGACCAAACAGGGTTTCCAACACACAATCAGAAAATGTGGCTAAAATTGACTTCTAAAAATGTCTAAATTGCAACTTGTATTCGTGGAGAAGTTGTATTTTAAAAACTTAGATTGTGGACTTGCCAATCTGTATCTTTGAAATACAATTTAAGCAATACTTTTTTCCTATTGGAATTGCTGCGATTGTAATATAGTGACTAAATTATGGATATCATCATCATCATAGTACATTCACGAATTTAGGCCATTTGTTGACCTGTTTCGGCCTCAAGAGAAACACCATCCAGAAGTCTCTTGAGTGGACGTCCTGGTCTTCTTCTTCCTGCAGGTTGATATCTTAACACTTGTTTGGGTATTCTGTGATCTTCCATTCGATGAACATGTTGCATCCATCTTGACTTATAATCAGAATTTTGTTTTCTAAAGATTCCATGTGTAATTCTTCTAAGATGTCTTCATTTTTTTTGTGATCTAGTAGTGTGTATCCTGCAGTCCTCCGAAGATAAATTATTGGATATAAAGTAGGTTTTAATAAATAAATGTATATTCTCACAACGAAAGATTATGTAATTCTGAATTTTTCTCTTTATGTTTATCTAAGATATATTTGTATTCTATTTTCACCAAAAATTATATTTCTATGGGATATTCTTTGTCTATATCTTACTTTCACTAAGTGGATGACAATCACGACTCCCCAAATATGTATTTAAAATTGTAGACTTGAACTTGATCTGTATTATTACATGGTCTATCTGATTGGTAGATTGTGCAGGGGATGATTGGAAAACATTAGCTCAGGATAGGGATGTATGGAGAGTTTATGTCAGTGCGGCCATAAACCTATGGGTTCGATAGTGTCAGTGAGTTAATTATTCAGTCTACTTACTTACTTACTCACTGGCACTATCGAACCCATAGGTCCAGTCTATCTGATTAGTAATACCATCAGCGAAATTCCACGTTTCTTTGTGTATCTTCTTTGAAAATAAATATATTAATATCCATTAGTTAATATTACAGAATTTATATAAAATAATTAGGGGTCCTCATCTAGGGGATATGTGGATGGCGACCACAAGGTGCCCAAGCTGAGCAAAACATTTCTTCCACTTACTTGTGTTTTGCACTCTTTTAACTTTACTATCTAACCTCTCTTGGTTAACTCTTGTTTTTCCGACCCCAACGCTATTAGGGCATCCGAGGGCTAGGGAGTCTTTCCTATCTTCCATTTCTTCTTTCCTTTATTTTCTTTTCTTCTCCACAAAAGCCTGACTAGAGGCTGTAAGATGGCAGCCCATCACTGGTATTGCCTTCCTTTGGCCAGCAATCAATCGAAGGACTATTATTACGCTTTCAAGTCTTATACGAGAATTTCCCGGAACGAAGATCACTGGGCCGTCCAATGAAACACGGGAGGGAAAATTTTCTATAGGATAGTAACAGGCCTTGGCCTAATACTAATTGGAAGGAAGAAGAAGAAGAAACTGTAAAAAAATGACTAGAAATGGCTAAAGAAAAGACTACAAATGGCCAGGAAAGCTATTAGTAGCTTTTTCATAAATTTGTAGATATTTACGTTTTCAAATGGGGAGATTTAAAATGTCTAAATTGGCAACCTTGGGACCAATCATCAAGATACGCAGAGCAGTAACAAGACTGGCAGTGCATGGATATCACCACAAACCCCGCAAAATTTAAAACTATTATAATCAGTCAATGGACTGAATGTGTAAGCTCTGTAATATACCTATGGAAGATACCATTTCAATGTATGTTTAAAGAGAACAAAATCGTAATGGAAGTCTAGTGTTCCTCCGTTTCTATTTCCACTCGTGTTTAGAGATAATATATTAAATATGAAGATCCATTAAAGCCAATGATACCCTAGGTTATATACAGGGATTTAATTAAACAATGCAATTAGAACAGTTCTCTTCTTCGGCTTTCCCCCCCCACTTTCGCCTATAGGTTTGCCGTATTCAGTTGCCTTTCATTTCTATCGTTCCAATCTCTTTCTTCCAAATTCCTATCATCCATTTTAGTTCTGACATAGGTTTTCCATTTCCATCTTTGTCTGCCACATTTATTTCATCCAGGGGGTGACCATTGGTTTATATTTTTGGGCAATCTTTCATTTTCCATTCTTTGTACATGGCCTTACCATATAAGAGTTTCATTTTCAATCCTCTTATCAACAGATGTGGTGACATTCATTTCTCTCCAAAGGAATTCATTTCTTATTTTGTCCTGTCTTGTTTTTTTAAGGCTTCTTCAAAGATAATCGAATTCGACTGCTCTAAATTTATTCTTTTGTAATTCCGTCAAAGACCATATGACAAAATATTCTGTATTATGCTCTTACAAATTTTCATGTTAGTTTTCTTTGTAATATTTTTGTTCCAAATTATTCCATGTAATGTCTTAGTTGCATTTTTTCCATTGCAATTTTAGTTTGTATATCTCTCACATGTACCTAAAGATGTAATCATTTACCCAAGATATTTAAAAATTTAGAATTATTATTTTCCTTGTTTCGAGTATGATGTCTGTTTTCTGTAAATCTATATTAGAACACTTAAGGTTGTTAATACTGTGGTGTATATCTACACTAACACTGGAACCTACATTCGGTAAACAAATAACAATGATGAAATTTTAGTTAGATTGTGAACACTTATCATCTGCGATATTTAATATTAAATCTATCATTTCTCAGTCAGCGACAAATTGCATTTGAGCCCAATATATGTGGTTCTGTACGCCAGTGCTTTAACGATTTAAGCTATTAGACATCTCGATTTAAATATAGATCTTTCTCTTATACTAATACGATTATCGTGCGTCAACTAGCAGTGAACTTTTTGTTCCACTAACGCCATGTAGCGGTACAGAACCAGAGATATTGAGTTCAAATCCCGATTTTGGCATATATTTTTCTCTTCAAATTTGATTTGTCATTGAGTGAGAAGTGATATATTTAATATTAAACATCGAACATTAGCTTCACTTGCTAGAAATGTAATGTGTTCATTTCCATTTTAAAAGTGCTCTTATTTAAGAGACCACTAGATGACGATAATGGAACGAAACGTTCACTGCTATGTGGCGAACGGGAATCGTATTAGTAGAAGAGATAAATCTAAGTTTAAATCGAGATGCCTAATAGCTTAAATTGTTAAAACACTCGTGTACAGAACCACAGATATTGGGTTCAAATCTTGATTTAGGCATATATTTTTCTCTTCAAATTTAATTTTACCATCTACGTCAACAACAATTATTCCCAATTGATCCCAACACAAAACGTTTGAAGTCCTTCTATCATTTTCAGTAAATTTTATTTTAATGTTCGCGTTATTAAGCGAACTATTAATTTGTTGGTAGTTTCCTTTTGGTAATTTTGTTCTGGATACCTGCTATATCTGGTAATTATGATACTTCTGGGGTTAATAAAAGGGATTTAGTGATTATTTTGTTTGGAAAGAACCTCTGCCCGGAAAAAAAAACAGATTTGGTGCTACAATTATGACAAAAATCTATGTTCCACTGCCAGTGTTGCACATCAGTTACTGGGTAAACACTGTTTAAATAATTAATTTTATATGCTTATAAAGAATGTGGTATGATCTCCAACAAAACTTTAGAAACGATAGGTCGTAAAGGAAGGATAATTTTATAGTTAAGAATTGTTATCATCAATGTTTAAAATAAAATAAGTTAAAATATACTTTCTTAGGTAAGACAACACCACATTAGGACCAGCAGCATCAACCATCATATCAGATAATGTAACGATGAAGGACCTGCTGAAGATGGAACGGATGTTCTAAAAGGCCTACAGACATAATGAATACATATTCTATAAGTTGAGGACGACGGATCTTACCTAAGAAGGTATATTTTAACTTATTGTATTTTATGACTATCCATCTCAACGGTTTTAACAATGAATTTGATTAGTATTGATCAATGTTTAAATCAGATTTTATAGCCTAATATTTTTTCTAATACCATATATTCATTTGTTGTATCGAGAGATCGCGAACATACACAATAAATGAGAAATAATAATAATATACATTTTCAATGTTTTACTTATTTTTTAATTACTTTTTTGTTATTCACTACTAACTGTTATCTCAATTAAGAACAGTTATACACAACATGTGTGGAATGGAAAGAAATGGTGAAAGTGCATGTAAAACAAATATATCATTTTAATCAAATATGTGAAACTAATGCAAATCTCCCACTTCAGATAATATAAATTGACAAAAGCAGATACAGAAAGTTACTTGTCAGTTTCATATTTTCATCTTCTGGCGCATGCGCGTGGTGTCTGCCTCCGGCTTCTAAAATTTCTCAATACGCATAATGGAAACTTCATCCAATCTTCTCTTATTTTTAACCGAGTTAATTATTTTCATTATAGGCTAATCAACAAATTTTCCTTCTATATTCCCATTACACTTAATTAACTTAGGTTTTGAAATCGCCAATAAGCAGTTCCACTACATCAAGTAAATTAATGAATAAACCTTTACGAAATAGCCATCCATTATTCAAAATAACGCCATAATAGATTTGCCTTCCCCTCCAAAATTAGAAGATTATAATATTTAGGGATATTTTAAAATTATGTTCAGTTATTAAATTCAATACAGAGATCTTCCTAGCAATATATTACTTTCCCAATATTCAATTAGTATTTAAGAGCAAAAATAGCCAATTTCATTTTATATGCTAAACCAAAAATATCTTTCTGCACAGTGCCTTTAAAATCACATATTACTAACAACAATAAATGTGTTGTGATCATCTAAGAAAAATAAATTACCTTTTGTTTGACAATCCTAGTTTAGCTGTAGGTCTGCTACACAAATATCGCACATGTTAAAAAAAATGTTGCACGCACCGGATATGAATTTTAACTCTTTCACTGGACACTGCACTATCAAACCGAACACGCTCGCATCTAAAAAACAACTGAAGATTACGAATAAGTTATAACTCCTTCCCCCCCTCCCCTTCCACAGAGTAGAGGTATTCTTGATACGGTTTCAGTATAACAAAACATCATCACTGCCTTTCGAAGTCACGTCAAATACATTGAACAAGTCCATTGTTTTTCATAAGTAATGCCACGAGTGATTTCCAAATTATCGATAAATTCACGACTCACGAAGTGAGGAGTGAATTTATCTAGAGAATTTGGAAATCAAGAGTGGCATTTGTTAGGACTATTTAACGAATAAAATTAAGCTGTTTACTCACAAATCATTATTTAACTGTAGTTATTTTAAAATATTTATATATCTAATGTAAACGGCGATGTTTGAAAACAAATGAGAAACGATAGGTACGCTTCATCTGCTTCTTTTGTTTATCACTGCAACTAGATCATACTATTTCAGAATATTAAAAAGGAGGAGCTTTCTTTAATATGGTAATTATAACACTGATAAATATTTCGTGAAACACGACTCTGATTGGTTGTAAAACAGAAATCATTGAAACATGATTGGTCATTGACTCTCATTTGGGGCATGAGTTAAATAGTCAAAGAAATACACCCAATGCCAGAAAATAATTTTATATTTCCAATAAGTTCAAGAATAAATTATTTCCTGCTAATAAAATCGTCACATCGAAAAGAAAATCTGTAATATTTTTTCAGTGATATGCAGAGTGACAATTACAAGTACAGCATATTTTATGTGTATTTACTTTCTATAAAATAAATATCTACATGTTCGCGGAGCCAGCCATTAAAAAAAACTATCATAAACTGCATCTTGATACTTTATCAAAAAGGGAGAAAAAATCAGATCTTTATAATATACTAAGCTTTTCCGAAAATAATGAAAAGCCAGAAATACGAAAATAATTTAAAAAGGAAGAAAAATCTGAATAAAATACACATATTATACATTAATAAAACACTGTGTTTACAGGTACGTTAAATAATAAGGACGTCCTATAAAACGTCAAGGATACTGGGGTTAGATACAAGAATTTAATTAAAAAGAAAATAGAATTAGAACAGTTAGGGTGGTTAATGTTGAGTAGTAAATCTTATCAACGCACTCTCTGGACTTGTATTAGACAAGCCAATAAAAAAGAAGAGTTTTTTTTTTTATTGTGACCACTTTTATCATCTACGTCAACAACAACAATTACTCGCCAATTATCGCATCACAAAACTTTGAAAGTCCCTTTATCATTTTCCTTAAATTTCGTTTTCATGCTCGCGTTATTAAGCGAGTTATAATTTTTTATAGCTTTTGTTCTGGACACCTTACAGATCCGGTGATTGTCATTTCTTATTAGATACTTTTTGAGTTAATAGAAGGGTTTACTGATTTTTTAATAAAAGACCTATGTCCGGAAATACGCCGAATGATGAAAAAAATCAATGTTCCACTGCCAGCGTTTTAATGTAGTTACTGGGTAAACACTGTTTAAATACATGTATATTGTTATACAGAGTATGGAAAAACCTTCGACAAAACTTTAGGAACGATAGGTGATAAAAGGAGTACTTTTTTAAAAGGATTCTTATCATCATCAATAGACCACCGCTGTGGTCTCGAGGTAGCGTGCTGCCTTGTCACATAGCGGGCACGGGTTCGATTCCCGGTCGGGACAGGCTACTGGATGAGATTTTTTCGGGGTTTTTCCTCACCTGTAAGACAAGTGTCAGGAAGCTTAAGGCCTAACGGTCCTCGAAAATCATCCGGTCATCATCATTATCATTATCATAATTATCCTTCACCGGTGTGGAAAGCAACGGGAAGCTACCACACCTATAATTCCCTAGTAAAGTTGCAAAGCATATAATGTACATGCTATGACTGGAGTGAAAGAACTGCCCTCGGGCAGAATTACTATGGATAGATGGATCATCATCAATTGTTAAATCGGATTATATATATTTTTTTGTATTTCCGTATGTTCGCTTGTTGCATTGAGAGATAGCGAATATACACAATAAATGTGAAAGTTTTGAATTTTTAATTGTTTTTTAATTACTTTTTTGTTATTCACAATTAACAAATAATTAAATTTAGAACAGTTATACGCAACATGTGTAGAAATCAATGCAATGGCCACAGTGCATTTAAAACAAATTGAACACATTTTTATCCAAATATGTTGAAACACATGCAAATCTCCCACTTCACATTAGATACAATGACAAAGCGAGATATCTGAAGTTATCTATCTGCTCACTGCAATCTTAAATGGGTTTCAGGCATTTGACATTCCTGTCCAAAGTTGGAGTATTCCATCCATCCATAGTAATTCTGCCCGAGGACTATGCTTTGCAGCTTTACTAGGGAATTATAGGTGTGGTAGCTTCCCGTTGCTTTTCACACTGGTGAAGGATGATAATGATAGCCAGTTGATTTTTGGAGACCGTTGGGCCATAAGCTTCCTGACATTTGTCTTACAGGTGAGGAAACACCCTGAAAAAACCTCACCCAAGAGCCTGTCCCAACCGGAAAATCGAACCCAGATCCTCTGCGTGGCAAGGCAGCACGTTACCTCGAGACCACAGCGGTGGACTGTCAAGAGTATTGGAGAACTTGTAGAACAGAACCTTGAGTAAAAGTGTTTGGACCAGCATTATTTTTACTTGCCATTATAAAATCGCATCTCAATATTTAAGGATAGATGGAATTGCTTGGCTTATTAACAAAAAAAAACCTCAACCCTGTAAATACCCCTGAGCAAAGATTATCGGCGCTTCACCCCCACATTTGAATTTCGAAACTTATGATCTGAAATGTGAAATCTCCGGATATGGCTTTCGCATTAAAAAAAAACGTTGTTCAATAACACTGGTCAACATGATTTGTGTCTCATGAGTACCAATAGTTGTACTTAATGCAGTTTTTTTATCGTGTTTTCAAATATGTATTCGGAATTTTCCATCTCCCACAATCTTTTTGATTTCAATTCCAATTAATGGATTTAAATTAATATTTTTTAATAAACGTTTTTTTTCGTCCATTCTTCCATTGTAAAATAAAACCAAATGAGCTAACTCAGAAGATTTCAGCCATGGAAAAGATATATCAAGGCAAATGGAATCCTAATATGCTGGCAGATTATTGTTGGACTATCAAGAGGGATGATCCACAGGCGAAATATAGCAGAAAATCGTAATTTCTTATTTTCTAGGTTAGTCCGAATGTTAGAATATTGTGTAGTTACGAATGTAGAAAATATTAAAGTGTTTGAAATTATAAATTCCTGTTTCTGGGAAACCTTGCGTGATGTAGAAGAACCTATATTATATTTGAATTCAGGAGGAAACATACTATCAGAATCACATATTTTTCTTTCTGAGACAAAAATAAAGTTTATTTATTGTTGCTAAGTGTAATTATCCTCACAGTCATTATAAGTACGTAATATAAATAATGAATTTTCGTGTACATATTTATATCACATCCGTATCAACATCTTGTTGCTCTGAAATATGATCCGAAAATGGCCATTCCATTATTGAACTGGTTTAATTTTTTTACGGTTTCTTTGCCCAATGCCACGAGATTTTCTTACGACATTTCTGACTTTCTATTCTGTAACCCATTTCTGAGGCTGTGGAGCCTGGAAAGAGGAGTTACATTACTCCGACGATATGCTTGATGATAAATAATAATGAAGCACTACGCCGTGTAAGAAAATTCTATTTTTTTAGGAACGGGCATGTAAAAGTATGGCGTATTTAACTCAAGATTCTACGAGAGTTAAGCTGATACCCAGATACGTTATGAATTTCACTACATCAAACAAAATTCTGCCATGCTCGACCGAGTTGGACGGTCATGTCTACAAAGGTTACAACACGTGATAGACTGTTAGATAGATACACAATCATCACTCACCAGGACAAATGTATGGGGATAACGTAATCTAGGTTATTTGAAATAGAAATGATTAAAAGAAATGAGAAAAAAGAAAAAATAGAATCCAAAAAAAAAAATAGAATGTGGTTCTCAAATTCGAAATTATATACTGCATCCTTACAACTTGGTGAAGTATTTTGAGTAGAGCATTTCAGTACTTTGAGTACAAATGGTTTTATAAAATACCTAAACTTAAACTCGTCGTTCATGAATTTTGCGTACTAGTGAAAGGGTGGTAAATAAGGTTCAGGTATTTAATAAAAAACATTTGTCCTTAAAATATATATTACTGAAACACACGTCCTGATCGTTTACAATCCATATCTAGCAGTCTATCTTGAGCCTTATCACGTGATTAATATCTTTGCAGCGATATTGCATATGTCCAACTCTGTCGAACATAGCAAAATTCGGTTTGATGTTAAGAAACACATAACGTAAGGATAATCAACTTAACTCTCGTAGCATCTTGATGATTGTCCAACTCTGTCGAACATGGCAAAATTCGGTTTGATGTTAAGAAACACATAACGTAAGGATAATCAACTTAACTCTCGTAGCATCTTGATGATTGTCCAACTCTGTCGAACATGGCAAAATTCGGTTTGATGTTATGAAACACATAACTTAAGGATAATCAACTTAACTCTCGTAGCATCTTGAGTTGAATACGCCAATAATTTTACATGCGCCTCCTAAGAAAGTGGATTACCTTACATGACGTAATGCATGCCTTGATAAATGCATTATTAAATTCATAATCGAGTATATTCCTCAAAAACAATGTTCCTCATGTATGGCCGACAGTTAAAAGTTTGCCAGAAATCCTGGAACACCCTATCTAAGCAAATCAATTTATTTAAATAGTGTTTACCCGATAACTGCAGTGGAAAACTGACGTTGAAACATGAAACTCGAACATATACAATAAATGTGATAAAAAATAACAAAATGTTTTCAATTTTTGTTACTCATTTTCGTATTATGTTTTTGTTATTTGCAACTAACTGTTATTTCAATTTAGTCCAGTTATACACAATATGTGTGGAATGCAAAGAAAGGGAAAGGTTCATGTAAAACAAAGGGAACACATTTTTATTTCGAATGGGTTTTAAACTCATGCGTTCTCTCGATAAAAAAAGTGAACATATGGTATTGGAAAAAAAGCAGATTAGAAAATCCGATTTAAACATTGTTTCCGCCGGGCAACAGGAAGAAAAACAATCCAACTCCAATATATCAGTATGTAAACAAGCTGTATGTTAGGGGAATGTCCTGCCAGCCAGAAGAATCAGATAGCGAGAACAAATATATTCGAAAAGTCCGAGTTTTAAGAATGCCTTTACCATATTTTAGATTTAACCTTTCACGGTTTGTTGAATATAGCTTGAAACAGTCCTAATAGACACTCGATCCCATCAGCACATTGTCCTTTATATCTCTCCTCATCACACTGTGCATTATTCACTACATTTTACAGTTGCACTTGCCAGTAGCATAGAATTCTCTTCCGCTCTATATCAGAGACTGTAAAACTAAAACAGCGTTGAAAGGCAAACTGAAGAGTTATTTAATAATAAATTAACTTTTACACCTCACTGACAGTATTCTTTTAATAGTTAATAATAACTATATTTTATAAAAATACTATTAAGATTAACAAATGTTTCAGTTGTTTGTTTTAAATATTATTTATCCGACAAATTAATTTATTTTATCTCATTTTCTTTCATTCTTTTTTATTCCATTTTATGTAGGCCTACATTATATAGAGACAGTATACGAAACAATTTAATTTATCTTGCATGTGTACATTTTATTATTTGTTTAGTCTTAATTTTAATCATCATTAACCGTATTATATTATCGATCTTAATCATATAGATATTACATTAATGATCAAATTTACATTTAGTACCTTAATATTAGATTTAATTGTGATATCTATATTCTAATGTTTGTCCTGGTGAGTGGAAGTGAAGTCCGTATGGCCTTAACTTCACCAGGCTAAATAAATAAATACATAAATAAATAAAGTAATATTGGAAAAATTAACCCTAATACCCTCTGAATATGAGATGTTTTAATGTCGTGTCATTGGGTCTCTAAAATAACATTAAATAAAATGTCTTAGTTAAATATTGTATTTTGAGATTCTTTCTTTTAACTTTACTATCTAACCTCTCTTGGTTAACTCTTGTTTTTTCGACCCCAATGCTATTAGGGCATCCGAGGGCTAGGGAGTCTTTCCTTTCTTCCATTTCTTCTTTCCTTTATTTTCGTTTCTTCTCCAGAAAAGCCTGGCCAGAGGCTATAAGATGGCAGCCCCATCACTGGTCTTGCCTTCCTTTGGCCAGCAACCAATCGAAGGGACTATTATTATGCTTTCAAGTCTTATACGAGAATTTCCCTCAAACGCTGGAGGGAAAATTTTCTATAGGATCGTAACAGGCCTTGGCCTAATACTTGGAAGGAAGAAGAAGAAGATATATTTCTGATCGTTTCTTGTTTAAAGATGCTTTCATATCGAATGTCATATCGTATCTACGATAGTTCTGGTGTATTCAGTAGGGTATGTGTTTGTATTGTGTTTGATATCAGTTTTACGGAAATTTAACCGATTTGAATGTATTGATATTATGAAGTTGTGACAACGATGAATTGGTCCTTGTAATGCATTTTAATCCATCATCTGTCTTGAAGGTCGAGAAACACTTGAAAGAAAGTTGGTTGGTAGACGCTGTAGTTTATACCCTGGATCTTTGGAATACGCCTACGAATCTCAGACGTTGCTCTCTGTGTTAACTCGATTGATAACTTGAAATTATTTGATCACAACGTATATAGTAACATTCTGGTGTATATCAGCAGGCTATATATGTATTATAGACTGTATAAATTTGTATTTGATATTAATTTTAATAAATTATCAATCGAATCTTAGTAACTAACAAAAGCCGGTTCTTACCTCGAGTAGCGTAAAATTTCCTGCTCGGGACTTCAGGGAAATGACGTTGAATTTTTTGTTGGTTCAGAATCCGTAAATTCGAGTTACAGTGATAACTAGGACTTTCAAATAATGAAAACACGGATGCGCAACTGAACCGAACTAGGGGAAAAGCTTATATTATGTTTCACTGTGACGTAAAAAATACTTTTCACTGTCAAAATAAGTTGGAGCGAGTGTACCACAATATGATTCCGAGACAAAATGTGTAAAACGCCACATTGACTGCTTTTGTAGTGGATAAGTACTAATCATATTTTAAGTATAGTAGAGAACTTTAGGTCTCGCGCCGTATCCGAGCGGTTTAAGGCATGATGCTTTGGTGCAGAACTACGGGGCTGGTGTTGGTTCGATTCCCCATCGGGGAAGAGATTATCTCATGGAATTTCGGCCAATAAGGGACCTGTGTCCACTCAGCATCTTGAGGAATTTGTGTAGCTATAATGAGTAGCGGCTCCAGGTTAAAAAGAAAAACACTTAACGGCTGGGAAAACCGATGTGTTGACTACATATTATCCCAATACTGACTAGATGATCGTCCACCTCTGTGATTAACACATGTGGATGTGAGGCCAGCAGCCGGCTGGTAGATCAAGGACCATCTAGGCATGTCACTCATTGGAGTGTTTTTCTTATAAAGAAGATTAGTTAGTTTGCCTATAAACCATTATTATTACAGTGACAAAGTCAAGATTCATACTTATTTCCTTAGCACTGGATATTATCATCATAATCAGTGAATGCTGGGTTTTATAAATATTATTACTTGAGTCACAATTCAATAAACTATTATCGATGTATCCCTGACAGATGAAAGAGATTTAAACGCTTATTGTGAATTTGTATCTGCCACAGATACACAGTGGTAAGATATAACTTCACTTTAGGTTGCGAAATATCATGCACAGCGGAAACATATATAAATAACAAACTAAATAAGTTTAATTATATAACAGGAACACTAAAAAGAAGATTGAAAAATAAAGCCAGGAACGACTCATATAATGAATTATACAAGACAATGGCAGTGCCTATTATTACTTGTGAATCCGAAACATGTACAGTGACAACAGAACAATCAGCCAGAATACAAGCTGCTGAAATGAGATTCCTCAGACCAATAGCAGGATATCAAAGAACAGACAAAAACATAACACAGAAATAAGACAACAACTAAAAGTAGAGGAATTAAACACTACAATAGAAAAATACGGAACGAACTGAAAAGAACACTTGGCAAGGATAACTGAGAATAGAATACCAAAAGCAGCATACAGCTATTCACCACGAGGAAGAAGAAGTTTGGGAAGACCAAAGAAAAGATGGAATGAGCAGGAATTTGGAGCCGGAACAGGCTAGTAAATAAGCCTAAGCCGTGAAGAAGAAGAAGTATCTACCACATTAAAATGGTAAGTTTCCGGAAAAAGTTCCTATTCAAAATATTATCTGTGCAGTCCCCTCTACATGCCCTAGAAATTTGTAATGGGAATTCCCAAACATCCTGTATATTCTATACATGTAAATAAGCTGAAAATGATATATTACAATTCGCGCAATTTATGCCATGAATCTGATTTCATGTGTACCAACCATACACTCTATCTAACCTCACTGAACACACTCTGTGGCAAACGGCTGAGGTTTTATTATGAATTACTAATACTTAACCGATAAGGTAAACCATAAGAAAAGGGGTTGGTTAAGACCGGAATTTAAACTCGGTCTCTCGAATCCTGCCTCAAATTCTATTCTCTGAGCCAACTCTTCCAGTATGTTTATTACTTAATATTACTTATAGATGCTTTAACATCATATTCATATTGCGTTTTAGGATTTTTAGTTTGTAACAATTTATATATTTTATTGTTATTTGTAATGCGTTTTTAAATAAGCCAATTAGTATATAAATGATTATGATGAGAAAATGGTGTTTCCGGACTACTTAGGCCTTAAATTTTCCTTAAATTTATCTTAGGGTAAATAAACCCCCCAGAAAGTCCTGGAAACCTGTCCCGATCGGGTACAAAAGCACTCGGACCGCTGCGACTGAGGTAATTGATTACACCCCTAGTTCACAGCGGTAGATTAAATATTAATCTCTATTGTCTTCAATAGGGAAAGAAATTTATAATCAATTGAGTTGGTGTTTACGTGATGAAAATCCATATTTATTAATTCAATAAAAATAAAGCGTAGTTTAATTTGATTTTCATATTTATTATATAATTCAGTAATAATATAATAAATTATATATTACATATGAAAATCAAATAAAACTACGTTTTATTTTTATTTAATTAATAATGAAATTTATAATTAAAATTGTAAAATCAACAGCAACTTGATCAAGTTTGGAAATTAATTTTGAACAAATATGTTAATATAAATAGAACGTGAATTCCACTTAACATTTGACGTAACAAATGAATATTAAAGGTTTTCCCTACTTTCCTAAGTGCTAAATTGACTATTAAAAAGAGTTTCAAGTGCCTATATCCCTAAAATGTGTCAAATATGAACAAACTCATGTACAACAACGAATTGTTCATTTTAATTAAAACTGTTGTATAACGCATAAGCTTTAGCTGTTACGTCAGTTGCCTTTAATTTCTAATTTAATGACTAATGTTCATTAGAACATAAAACTCAGAACATATATTTTGCGATTCCTCCTACACACACACACACACACACACACACACACACACACACACACACACACACACATACACACACACACACACACACACACATATATATATATATATATATATATATATATAGATATTATAAATATATATTTTTTATAATATCTATATATACAAGCGTTACTGCTATAAAGTAAATATTCTCTTTAATAATTTGCTTAACTGTTATGTTAGCCGCTAGATGGCAGTCGGAAGATCTTTCCGCTACCTCTTGTGTGAATTGAGAATACTACATGTATAAGAAAATTGTATGTTTGTCTTGGAATTCCTGGGTAGCTCAGTTTGTTAGAGCGCTAAAGGTACAGGCTTTAGAGACTCGAGTTCAAATCCCGAGTCAAGCATTCATTTTTCTTTTCATATCATATATATATATATATATATATATATATATATGGCATAAGAAAAATAAATGCCTGGACGGGATTCGAACCCGAAACTCTGAGTCTGTACCTCAGCGTGTTATCCATTACACCACCAGGCGAATCCAATTCAAACACTTATTTTTCTTATAGGCCCTACATGTATTATATTCTCCATTATTACTAGATGTCGCGAGAACTCGGTCTTATATATAGGCTATATTACATTCACAATATTGGCTGTTGAAATAAAATATTACTATTTTGCTCCTACTCTACCAACTAAATAAGTTTAATTATCTATAACAGGAACACTAAAAAAAAGACTTTGAAAAATAAAGACAGGAAGGACTCTATAATGAAATTGTACAAGACAATGATAGTTCCTATTATTACTTACGGATCAGAAACGTGGACGTGACAACTCAGCAATCTGCCAGAATACAAGCTGCTGAAATGAAATTCCTCAGACCAATAGTAGGATATCAAAGAACAGACAAAAACATAACACAGAAATAAGAAAACAATTAGTAGTAGAGGAATTAAACATAACAATAGCGAAATAAGAAGAAACTGGAAAGAACACTTAACAAGGATGACTGAGAATGGAATACCAAAAGCAGCATCTCTTTTTACAGACTTAAATATTATTTCCACTCAAAGACTTCAACGTGTTCATAATTCTTGCGCACGTTTTATTTGTGGTATTCGCAAATTTGACCATGTTACACCGTCCCTGGAACAATTATCGTGGTTTCGTCTAAGAGATCGTAGAACTATCCATTCCCTATCCCTTCTCTATAAAATACTTCACACATCATCGCCTAACTATTTATCACGCCGCTTCATCAGACTATCCGACACACATAATCTTGACACTCGATCCCATCAGCACATTGTCCTTTATATCCCGCCTCATCACACTGTATATTATTCATTATCTTTTACGGTGTCACTTACCAAAACATGGAATTCCCTTCCACCCTATGTCAGAGACTGTCAAACTATAACATCCTTCAAAACAAACTAAAGAATTATTTAATAACAAACTAACTTATACACCTCACTGATAGTATTCTTTTAGCAATATTAATATATTTAATTATTTATGTTAATAATATTCATAATAACAAATATTTTTATTTGTTTTGTTTTAAATATTGTATAATCGTAAAATTAATTTCTATATCTCATTATTTTCCTGTTTTTTTATATACACTAGACAGGGACAATTTAATATGTCTGCTTGTATACATTTTATTATTAGTTTTAGTCTTAATTTTAACTAATATTAACTGGTTGTATTATAGATCGTAATATGTATATTAGATATTATCTTTTGATCAAATTTTTACTTAGTGTTTAATATTAGAGTTAATTAAGATTGTTATATTCTTATGTAATATATGTTTGTCCTGGTGAGTGGAAGAGAAGGCCACATGGCCTTAACTCCACCAGGCTAAATAAATCTTAAATCTTAAAAAAATCTTATATTCACGAGGAAGAAGAAGTTTGGGAAGACAAAAGAAAAGATGGAAACAGCAGCAATTTGGAGCCGGAACAGACTAGTAAATAAGCCTAAACCGTGACGAAGAAGAAAAAAAAAATGTAATTTTACAGTTACGTCAGCTACCGATATAAAACCATACAGTTTAAGTACAAATAGTTAAAGACAGACAATCCATATTTTCTGTTATAGGGATTAAATCTGACCTTTATATATTTTCTGTTATAGGGATTAAATCTGACCGTTATATATTTTTTTGAAAAAAAAATGAGTGTCCTACTATATGAATGCTAACAAATTAAAATTTATTTTTTATAACAGTATAACTTCAAGTTATACAGAAACAATAACCATTGGTACATAGGCTAATTTCGGGTACATACAGATACTCTAAAATTTCTTGAGTATATAAAAGATAAATTGTATTTGTAAATTTACAATGTTTCTGTTTATTCTTACATTTGTGGAGATTGTTTCGAAAAGATAATAAATCCCCCCACACAAAAAAGAGTTACATGTAGCAGCACATTAACGTCTAGATATGTTAATATATTTTAAGATTATCACTGTCAATAAATAGTAAAGCTTCATACTAAATGACTGTTTTTGATAAACAGAGGATAAACCACTGCCAAATTCCTTGAAATAATGTATAGAATCAAATAATATTATTATGTAACATATAATACATTGTCCACCGCAGTGGTTTTGAGGGGTAGCGTGCTGCCTTGTCACGATCGGGACAGACTCCTGGGTGAGGTTTTTCGGGGTTTTTCCTCACCTGTAAGACACATTTCAGAAGCTTAGTACCCAACGGTCCCCGAAAATCATCCAGCCATCATCATCCTTCATCGGTGTGGAGAAAGCAACGGGAAGCTACCACATCTATAATTCTCTAATAAAGCTGCAAAGCATAAAATGAAAATGCTATGATTGCAGTGAAATACCTGCCTTCGGGCTGAATTACTACGGATAATACATTAATCATTATTATCTTGTATATATAAATAAAACTTTACGAATGCAAATTAAAACCACGAATCCGCTATAAAATATATAAAGTAATGCACTATACGAAGTGAATATTTATAAATTTAGTTTTATAGCTAAATGTACTACAATCGTCGATTTTTTTCAGTTTCCTTTAACATGTGCTGAGATGGATTTGGTATCTTTCGGAAACAACCTCAACATTTGTACTTTCTGGTAGGTCTCAACCAATTACTTCACGATATTGCAACTTTTGGCCGGAAAACGAGGCAAAAATACCCAGAAAAACGTGCCCTGGCTCTTATGGTCAAAGAAGAACTATACATGAGTTGACCGAGATGCAAATTCGTGATCCTACAGACGACCTGCCCAAAATTTAAAGCCCCACACATGTTGTCAACTTCTACTCAAACGATTTTAATTAGTTGACTTATAAACATTAATCCGCTGAAAAAATAGAGACAGAATTGTTGGTAATAGGCCCTATTGTCCGACATGACGTAATAAACAGAGATTTTATTTCATTTGTTAAGCAGATAAAAGTACGCATAAAATCACTAATCCTATATCGTGAAATCCGGTTAAATCTCTTAATGGCCTTCCGATAGATACACGTGTAATGAATGGAAATTCACATTTTCTGCGATTAAAATGGGAGGATTTCCTCATTTCACCAATATTCGTGTTTAAATAACATTTATTCTCTTCTAATAATAACACATAATAACACATACAGATCTACCAATATTCATTATACACTTCAAATATTAATATGTTTTCTATGAACTAACTCACCTGGACTATCCAACTCTTAAGTACATGGCAGTGTGAATATAAGCTCTCCATATATCCCTATCCTGAGCTGATGTTTTCCAATCAACCCCTGTATAATCTACTTTCTTCACATCATGGTTAAAGTTATTCTTCCATCTCTTTTTCGGTCTACCAACTGGACGTTTTCACTCTGGTTTCCTATAAGAAGCTTCCATGTCCCTCTTTTATTCCCCATTCGTGCCACATGTCCTGCGTATCTAAGACTCGCATACGATGGGCAGGATATGTGGCATTAATGATTGTTTTCTATAATGATATCCTTGAAATTGATTTTGTGAATGGATAAAAAACTTATCACAGCTTTATTAAATATAGGCCTACATACATTAAAACACTTCATAACTCTCAAAGTACAGTATGCGGAATTATGAGATGAGGTTGATATTAAAAGAAAGAGAAACTCAAGAATTTTTGTTTTCATTTTTGCAGTTAATTCATCTGTCGCATATTGAACAATACTGACATAAAACAAAATGGCGACTCCTCAGCAACGAGCAGAAACTCTTTTCTGGTATGCAGAGACGAAGTCAATGATTACACTGCAAAGAAATTACCGGAGAGAATATGGAGGAAATGCACCTGATGGGAAGACCATTAAGACATGGCTTGAGAAGTTTCTGGCGACTGGAAGCGTTAAAGAGAATCAGGAGGAACTCGTACACGTGTTTCAGAAGAAAAGATTGAAGAAATTAGAGCAGGATGGTGCACATATAGAGGTGTTTTAGTATGTGGTAATGTCCATCCATCCATAGTAATTCTGCCCGAAGGCAGGTCCTTCACTGAAACAATAGCATTTTCATGCTATGCTTTCAGCTTTACTAGGGAATTGTAGGTGTGGTAGCTTCCCGTTGGTTTCCACACCGGTGAAGGATGATGATGATGATGATGAAAGATGTTAACTATAAGGATGATAATGATGATGATGATGGCCATATGATTTTGGGGACCGTTTGGCCTTAAAGTTTTCCTGACATTTGTCTAACAGGCGAGGGAAATCCCGATAAAAAACCTCACCCAAAAAATCTGCCCCGACCGGGGACCGAACCCGGGCCCGCTGCGTGACAAGGCAGCACGCTACCTCGAAACCACAGCGGTGGACATGTGGTAATGTATGGCAATGAAAATTCTTTGAGATTTTGTTTCGTTTAATACCGGCCTCATTTCATAATTCCGCATACTTTGTTGGTTATGATTAATTAAAATGTGGGAGGTTTGAATGGGACATCCTGAATATTAGGTTTACTTAAAAAGTGGAGAATGAGGTAATAATGAGTGCTACAGAGCGAGCAGGCTCTGTCGAGTATTTATTTATTTATACAAATGCAGGGGACTTGACTGAAGCCATTGTCCATAATTATGAGTAAACAAATAACTGATAACAATAAATTAGAACAATAAAACATCATAGCAAAACAAAGTTTGGGGCTTGCTTCCCAGTATCTATCCTTCAGCGTAGCAGAGTGAAGTGCCTGATACTGTAGCAGGTGGTTTCTGTCCATGTTAGTGTTCCTGGAGCACAGTGCGCAATTAGGACTTGGCTATTACACACCCGGATTCTAACCAACTTGGATATTTTCTTTGCTTTTTTCGGTCGTAAAGGCAAATCCTGGGTTGTAATTTCATTACTAGGACACATTACACCATCTTCGCTATTTCATAGCACAAAAAATAAGCAAATGCAATAAAACATTAGATGTTTGAAGCATCTATAAATAAGAATTAAATAGAAAACAAACGCTCTCGCACTACGAACTACATAAAATATACATTTTGTTGAGACTGTCTAATTCCATAAATTCAATTGATTCTAGAAATCTATTCCTTTTTTAAACTTTACCCATAATTAAATTTTTTTGAATGATATAAAAATCCTAGTGCCTTGAAAACAGCATTTTTATATTTAAATTAAAAGTCTTTGATGTGAAATATTGTTGTGTGTGATAACTCAGGAAAATCCAATTTTATATTTTCTTAAGTAAATATCTCATTGTTTCAAAGAACATAGCCTCTTGGGCATTATAGCCTTTACTATTCAGAATGAACATGATTTTAAAATTATTAGCTTCTCTAATAACACTGAGCAATAAAAAAAACTTTTCTTTGTCTCAGAAAGAAAAGTATGTGATTCGGATAGTATTTTTTCTCCTGAATTCAAATATGATATTGGTTTTTCTCCATCACGCAAGGTTTGCGAGAGACATGAATATATAATTTCACAAACACTTTAATATTTTCTACATTCGTATCTACACAATATTCGAACATTCGGACTTACTAGAAAGTAAGAAATTACGATTTTCTGCTATACGAGTATTTTGCATGTAGAGCATCCCTCTTGATGGTCCAACAATAATAATCGCACAGCATATTAGGATTTCATTTGCCTTGATATCTCTTTTCCATAGCTGGAATCTCTTGATGAAAGTGTTCCCCGTTTTATTTTATAATGGACAAATGGACAAAAAAACCTTTATTAAAACATAATTATTTAAATCCACTAATTGAAGTTGAAATGAAAAAAACTGTGGTCGACGGAGAAATTCCGAATACATATTTGAAAACACGATAAAAAAACTGCATTAAGTGCAACTATTGGTACTCATGAGACAAAAATCATGTTGACCATGCAATTACAGCAGATGACTACTACAGCCTATTGGGCGGTTCTGAAGCGCAAGTAGTTGGACACCTACCCTCCATGTCCAAGGTCTCAAGTTAACATTTCTGCAAAAGCAGATTTTTTTTTTATATTTTCTCCCGATTGCTTTTACCAAAAACTTGACTCCACCATTTCTCCATATTCATGTCTTCCATTTAGTTTTATTTAATTGCATGTGTCCCCTTGATGGTAACATATGTCTAGCAAGTCGGCGTCCTAGTGTATCACTGATATTTAATAAATAGGAACTTACTCTCATCTCTTCCTTCGGTCTGATATTATGCCGGACAGGAGAAGTGGATTTATAATGTTTTTCACTGATATATTGCATTTAAGTTTTTCTCGGATTCTGTATATGAACTGATTTGCAACTTCCATATTTTAATGAATGAAAATTCCTTAAATTATATTTAAGTATTTTGTATTTTATCGATTGGTGATTAAATAGTGAAGAAATACTTAAATGGTAAGTTAAAATACACGTCATTAATTCTAATAAAAAACAAAAATAATGAAGACTTACCTGTCGCAATCTTCAACAAAATCTGGAGGCATAATTCTTACCTCCTACACCACATTAGGAACAATTTTCTTAATTGCTGTAAAATTATTTAAAACATATAATAGTGAATATTGGTAGGAAACAAATGATCAGAGAGTTAGATATTTCTATGTGGATGACCATTATGTTATATAATATTTTAATATTTTCCTAGCTGTAATAAATAAACAGTTTGTTCTGAAAAAAGAAAGGCCTATCAATTGTTGAGAGGCTATATTATGCTTCAAAACAAGAGCTAAATTAATTAATATATTTATTAAAACTAACTAAACTAACTAACTAACTGGTACAATCGAACCCGTAGGTCCATGGCCTCGCGGACCCTAATCTGAGCTAATGTTTTCCAATCATCCTCTGTATAATCTACTTCCGTAAAATCATAGTTAATGTTATTGTCCCACCTCATTCTTGGTCTACCAACTGGGCGTTTTCCCTCTGATTTTCTTACAAGAAGCTTCCATGCACGTCTTTCAATCCCATTCGTGCCACATGTCCTGCTCATCGCAGTCTACGAGACTTAATTGTTCTTATTATATCTGGCTTCCTATAAAGACCATGTAGTTCACTGTTATGGCGTCTTCTCCATTCACCATTATTTATTATAGTTTAGAATTTGTTTATATTATGAATATGTTTTATTGTATTAATGCTTATGATAGTTTTATGAATGTATATATTTTTAAAATTTATAAGTTATACAGTTGGGTTTTTGTAAAAATAATTCTGAGTATTATTATATTTTAAATACATTGATGTTTAATTATAATTAATTAAAACGATTACATTAGGTTCCGCCATACAATCTTTATTGTAAGAAGAATGTAATCAGTTGAAACGATTGGTTGTAATTCATTTTTCTCTGCAATGAGTGAAGTAATCATGCATTTTTTTAAAATATCCCCAGTGCCTTCCTTAACTGAAGAAGGATGAGGACACATTCTCACATTATGTGTATATGGAGATCGTGAATCATGGTTTAAAATACGAAAAATATACGGAGTTAAAGTCATAAAAAAATAAAAAAAGAATCTAAAGCTCAAAACCATCTCTCCATTAAATATTCCTCTATGAAAATTCGCTTAGGCTTCAACATATTTCTACCAAATCTATGGTCGTTCATGATAATGTTCTTCTCAAGATTCTAATTGTTCTTAAGATAAACAGATGTTTATAATTCATTTTATGATCTGTGTTTATGAGAATGATGGAGGAAACCAAAAACAAGAAAAATTTACAATGAAGAAACATATAAAGTGAATTTATTACAAGAAGAAAGTATAAGAAAGTTGTATGCAAATAGATTATCTCAATATATATTACAGAGAGAAATAAATAATAATATAGAAGAGGAATGGAGCAAGATCGATTGGGCTCTAAAGAAAGCAGCATATGAAGTTCTAGGATTAAGAAGGAAAAATTGTAAGAAGAGAGGCCTAAGAATATGGAATGACGAAATTAAAACAGTTATAGAGGAAAAGAAGAAAGCATATTTACAATATTTACAAAAGAAAACTGAAGAAACAAAAGAAATATATTATAACAAAAGAAAGGAAGCAAAAGAAAATTGTTAGGAAATCCCACCAAGACAGTTGGGAACGATATGTATCTAATCTAGAACATGATCTACATGGACGACAATGGACTGCTTATAGAACAATTAAATATTTAAATAAATCAGAAAAAGAAGCTGCATATATACGTACATCAATATCAGAACAACATTGGATAGAATATTTCAGAGACCTGTGGTATAACGAGAATGAAAACGAAGAAGAACCAAAATGTGAGAATTTGAAAGTAGATAAAATACAAATAGAAGAACTGGAAGAATCGCTCAAATTAACAAATAATAGAAAAGCTAGCGGACCAGATGACATCAATTCAGAACTAATTAAATATGCAGATATATTCTTTAAATTAAGATTCTTGAATTTTCTTAATATGTGTTGGGAGAATCATAATATACCAGCAACATGGAGGCAAGGTATAGTAAAACCAATTTACAAGAAAGGAGAAAGAAACCAACCATCTAATTACAGAGGCATTACCCTCCTAAATAGTGGATATAAAATCTATGCTAGAATAATAGCAAAACGAATACAACGAATTACTGAAGTAACACTAGCAGAAGAACAAAACGGGTTCCGAAAAGGAAGATCTTGTACCGATGGAGTATTTGCCCTGAATCAGATAATAAACACAAGACAAGAAGAAAACCTAGAAACGCATTTGTTATTTATAGACTTAGATAAGGCATTTGATCGAGTAAACAGGGAAATATTGTGGAATGTCCTAAAAGAAAAAGGCCTCCCTATTCAGATTATAGAAACTGTTAAGAGCTTGTACTATGGAACAAATATTTGTATTGACCCACAGCTGACTAAAAATAAGACATTTTTTCAAATAAACCAAGGAGTACGACAAGGGTGTTCACTCTCACCTATATTATTTAATATTTATATGGACGATATCCTAAAAGAATGGAAGAAGGTTTTAACTAATGAAGGAATATTAATCGATAATAAAGATAAAATAAATGCTTTATTATTCGCTGACGATGTTGTACTTTTAGCAGAATCTGAAAATGAGCTCCAAATGTTAGCATATAAATTTAAATTAATAGCCAATAGAGATATAATTGTAAAATATCAATATATAAGTCAAACGTAATGGCATTTATTGGTAAATATGGAATTTGATCAAAAATTGTACTGGATAACAAAATAATAGAACACATATCACATTTCCAATATTTAGGATGTGATATAACTTATAGAGAAAATAAAAATATAGAAAATAAAGTAAATAAATTCCAGGCTATTTGTGGAACCATAAAAAGAACCTTAGGTCGGAAAACAAGGAAAGATACGAAACGTAAATTATATAAAACAATGGCTGTTCCTTTGTTGTTGTATGGAAGTGAAAATTGGATAATGAAATCAAGGGATAAAAGCAGGATACAGACTGCAGAAATGCTGTTTTTACGTAATGTGAAAGGATGCACTGGAGCGGATAGAATAAGGAATGAAACTATACGAGAAGAATTAAATATATATAAAATTGAAGATAAAATCAGCGAAAATAATAAGAAATGGACAGAACACTTAATGAGAATGAACAACGAAAGAATACCAAAAAGAACCTTCCTGTATAATCCCAGAGGAACAAGAGATGTTGGCCGACCACGTAGAAGATGGACTCCACTTTTAACTTCGCCGGAACAGGCTGAATAGCTTAACCTTGTAGTAGAAGAAGAAGAAGATCGATGTTTATAGAATTTAATATTATTTTATAAATGCATAGAGGATCTTCGATTGTTCCAGGATAATTTTACAGAACAATCTGTACATGTAATAAAAACTTAAGCAAGAAGTTTCATTAAAATGAAAATAATATTAAGTCATTATTTCTATAGAGATACGATAAATAATGTAAAATGTTTTGTTTCGATATTTTGACAATTATTAAGAAAAATCTCGGATTTTCTTAATTTTATGAGCGCTATTTTTATATAAAAATGTGACGCATCTAAAATATTATAGTAAGAAATCTTACATATCGTCATTGTGTTAGTGTCAATAATTTATTTATGGAGTGACTGTAATTACAATAGACTAGACTAGATTTAGAGTTGGAAGAGCGAGGAAATACTAAAGGCCAACACGTACACACTACTGAGTAACACTATGAAATTGGGATTGGAACCAAATATCAATGAAACTAAATATATGGTCACACATGGAAATACATTATATAATGGAAATGGACAGCTAATGACAAATGAGGGAAATTTTGAGGAAGTTGCTGAATTCAAATACCTAGGAACAATAATCACAAACAGGAATGAGATGAACAAGAAAATTAAACATTGGCTCAATTCTGGAAATGCGTGCTATTATGCATTGCCGAGAGACTCTTGATGTCCCAACTCCTTTCAAAAATCGTTAAACTGAAAACATATAAAACTATTATTCTACCAGTTATATTATATGGATGCGAAACATTGACTCTTACTTTAAGGGACGAGAGGAGATTACGGGTATTTGAGAATAAAGTTCTTAGGAAAATTTTTGGACCAAAGAGAGAAGAACAGGCAGGTGAATGGAGAAGACTGCATAACAATGAATTACATGTTCTTTATAGGAAGCCAGATATGATGAGAACAGTTTAAGACTCGTAGACTGCGATGAGCAGGACATGTGGCACGAAGGGGAATGAAAGACTTGCATGGAAAACCAGAGGGAAAACGCCCAGTTGGTATACCAAAGAATGAGGTGGGAGAATAACATTAACTATGATTTGAAGGAAGTAGATTATACAGGGAATGATTGGAAAACATTGGCTCAGGATGGGGATGTATGGAAAGCTTATGACCGCGCGGCCATGAACCTACGGGTTCGATAGTGCCAGTGAGTTAGTTAGTTAGAGCAGGACCATTCTTTATGTACCCATACAGGTGCTCCCCCGACCAGCCGAGCGAACACTCAATTTGACACGTGTGCACACTTGGCAGCCGAGCGGAATTAATGTGGGGCCCGTGGCCTGTCACTTCCGGCTGCTTTAGGGACTTACTATGCCCTCTTTAGTCCATTGATATATTTTCGTACTTGATGTGGAGCAATAGTCCTGCCGCCAGTCGTAACTAGCCGTAGATCAGGAGTCATAGATCCTGTAGTCGGGCATTAACAAGTCTCATTCCGTTGGACTTCAGTTATTATTATCATTAGTGTCCTCGGTATCCCCTCAATGGTATCTTTACTTTGTCGTGGTGGAGCGACTTCCGTGCTTAAATGATCCCGAGAGTTATTCCGGGGGTAACATTGTTGCCGATTGGATTATCCAATCGGGACTGGTCGAAGGTGATAAGTAGAGACCGGATGTTAGGGAAAATGCGTATCGTTATTTACTATAATTATTGTAAAGGTGACTTCATATACGTTTATATCAACGACCCAGAGTTGTTTTACATGAATTTCGTTTTGCTTATAATTACGTATTTCGGCTTAATACCTATAAATATCAATTTGCAATTTTTTGCTCGAAATTAAGTCAGTATTTCAATGAAATCAATTGAAATGGAATAACTTCATGGCACAAATGATTTCATAGAAGTTTTCAAGTGTTCTTTTTATAAATTCCCTTGGAATATTTTAGAATAGGGTGGCAATAACCCTAAAACCTAGCAGGTAGATGATTTCCCTCTCAATGCACTCCCGTTAGGTAAATATTGTATTTTTTCACCTTAAGCATTCTCGTTAAGCGAAATAGCCCTATGCTATGTCCCATTGTATTATGTTCCGGCTCTAAGGCTTGGAGAAAAATTCTTTGCTTATTTTCAATATAAACATTGCTGAGTGACAAAGAGGGTAGATGGCTCAAGTTTCTTTCTCTGTCTCACATCAGGTGCTGAAACCTTTAGGTGACCGGCAATTTTATTTTTTTTATCTTGGTAACACTGAATTCAGTCTGCAGAGAGATGCTTCAAAGACAAAGTGGTGCGGCAAGTGCATGTAGCTTTTTTAAAACCATTATTTCAGTTGTTTTAAGATATCTAAAGAGCTGACAACAGTAAAAGACAAACTGACCAATTTAGTGAAAGAATTGGTGCGGAAATATTCTCAAGTGACGGCTCTGCTCTTTGTAAAAAGGCAAAACACATCCAAAAGCATCTATGATATATTTGCATGCTATTGATAGCATATGTTTATATTCGTAACGTAAGACTAAAATGTTATGTTGTCCATTTTTTGTAAGAGCCTATTTTGAATTCTTAGTGCATATATTAATGCTTTTTAGTGCCTTTTGCCTGCCTATTTTGAATGTTTTAAGTGCCTAACATCTGGACTCTTCTCATAAGGCAGACAAAAAAGTACCTTCTTCGAAAGAGTTATGATCATTCACCGTGAAAATACAACCGTCAAGAAACGCTGACATGGGTTCCACTGGGGTATATTTTTTCGGAGGTGAAATAGTCCTTCATTCGGCTCTCCGGGCAGGGACTACTTCAAGGAATACATGCCAAAGGCCCAAACACAGGGACATGTTCCTAGGAACATGGAATGCTAGGACTTATACAGTAGCGGGGCGATGGAGGTATTAACGCGGGAATTAGATAAATTACGAGGGTTCAAGTCCCGTTGGGGTCAGGATTTTTAAACTGACCCAAACCCTCTGGCGGCACTATGGCCCTGGGGTCGACTCAGCCTCTAACTGAAATGAGTACCAGACGCTTGTTCTGGGGTAAAGGCGGCCGTCACGCAGGGCTGACAACCCGGCTGACATAAAGTGCCGATTGTCTAGAAAAAGTGGGAGCCTTAACCTCCTACTACCCCAAGGGCCTCCTGAGGCCTGTTGTGGGATCACTTTACTTTACTTACTCTTGGATATAGTCGCTTTACAGGAAGTTAGATGGCCAAGAGAAAGTAGCCAGGAATCAGGAAGCTTTGTATTATACCTCGAGGGTACAGAAATATCTGAAGTTGGAAGGAATTTTTAGTCCGAAGGAGGATCCTGTCATCTATCAGAGATATTAGAGTTTGTCAGTGATAGGATATCATACATAATTCAAAGGGTAAACGACATGATTTTGTAATCGTAAATATACATGGACCCACAGAAGATAAAGATGACAAGATCAAGGATGAGTTCTATGAAGAATTAGAATACGTATTTGATAGTCTTTCTCAATATTCCTATATAAAAATTGTCTTAGGAGATTTTATATGCAAAAGTGGGGCGGGAAGATATATTCAAATCAACAATAGACAAATTCAGTCTTCATGAAGATAGTGATGACAATGATGTTAGATTAGTCACCTTTGCCACATCAAAGAACCTCATTGTTAAGAGCACAAACATTTCAGCATAAGTATATTCATAAATTTTAAGGAGATGCACTGTCTCCTCTACCATTTAATATTGTACTAGAGCATTCCATCAAAACTTTAGAGGATGGAGAAGGCCTACATTGCATGGTATAATAATAAGTACGGTGTAAGTATTAATAGCTGTTAGTTTATGCTGATGATAAAGTACTACAGGGCGATAGCGAGGTGATACTATGGGCCACTATTGAGTAACACTAAGAAATTGGAACTGGAAGTAAATATCAATAAAATAAATATATGTTCACAGATAGAAATAGGTCCTATATTACGCAATGGAAATGGACAGTTAATGACAAGTGAGGGAAATTTTGAGTAAATGACTGAATTCAAATACCTAGGAACAATAATTATTGTAAACACAAATTGGAATGAGATGCACAAAGAAATTAAACATAGGCTCAATTCAGGAAATGCGTGATATTATGCATTGCAGAGACTCTTGGCGTCCCCACTCCTTAAAAAAAACTTTAAACTGAAAATATATAAGACTATTATTCTACCAGTTATATTATATAGATGCGAAACATGGACTCTTATTTTAAGGGTAGAAATGAGATCACGATTATTTGAGAATAAAGATCTTAGGCAATTTTTTGGACCAAAGAGAGATGAACAGACAGGTGAATGGAGAAGACTTCATAACAGTGAACATATGGTCTTTATAGGAACAGTTAAGTCTCGTAGACTGCTATGGGTAGGACATGTGGTACGAATAGGTAATTAAAGACGTACATGGAAACTTCTTGTAGGAAAACCAGAGGGAAAACGCCCAGGTAATAGATCAAGAATGAGGTGGGATAATAACATTAACTATGATTTGAGGGAAGTAAATTATATAGGGGATGATTGGAAGACATTAGCTTAGGATAGGGATGTATGAAGAGTTTATGTACGTGCGGCCATGAACCTATGTGTTCGGTAGTGCCAGTGAGTTAGTTAGTGTTCTCTGTATCAAACGGCTTAGAAATAAGGAAAATATCGTCACTCGTAGAAAGTAACTATTGCAGTATATTTTCTTTAAAATCAAGCATGAACTATAAGACTAATATGAAATATATTTACTGTAATAATTTTAGAAGTTATTATTATTAAAATTTATAGTTAAAATTTATTTTATGAATAACTGATAAAAGGATAAAAGTTGTGAAAAACTTATTTGTGTAGGCGTAATATTTTGGTAATTATTGAATGTTTTTAAAAAAAATTGCCGAACGGTTTGTTCTTACCGAGTCCTCATGATAAAATCTATAAAATTATTTGAAGATAACTGTAGTTGATTCATATTTAATTTCACTAATATACTAAATATTTATATTAACATATTATACAATATAATGGCAATCTTTTATAGAAATTCTTATTAAATAATGATAAATAATAATATTAGTAATAATCCAAATTTTTATTTACTGCACAATAAATGAGGCCAATTGAGTAAAGGACAAGTACAAGAAATTCGAAATTTGTTGAAGTGGAAGGAATTAACAATTATGTAAAATCTTATCCCATGTAAATACTGTATTTAATCTCAAATTTTTATTTACCTTGATATCTTATTGTTTATACTTGCCATCAAATTTAGAACCCTATATTATATACAGTGAGATTTACTCGACCTGCGGCCGATAGCGGAAAATTGACTGTAAGCATTCAGTCATCAATTGGCGCTGCCCATGCAGTGTCCACGCTAGTGGCCGCAAGTCGAGTGAAACTCACTGTATTATAATTATAATATATGGAACTTGATAAATTTAGAGCACATTATTATATATTATATGGCATACACAATGCTATAATTATATTATTTATTTGAATAAATAATTTCCCCAGCACATGAACTTAGTAGGCGTACCAAAATTAAGGTAAAAAATCAGTATGAGGAGGAATTTCGAAAAATTCTATTAAGGAATTATAACAAAAGAAACCCCGACCGATCCATATGAAGGTGTGAAGATAGCAATTTTTATTAACATGTTATGACAATATATCAGATAATAAAATGCATTATCAAATTCTATTGAAGTACAGTCATAATAGAAAATATTAATATAAAATAATAATGTTGGCTATAAATTTAAAATACTGTCGCGTCCTCAACGTGTTTACTTTTTATTCGTGTTTCCGAAATTGTACAGAATTTTAATTAAAAAAAGAATTAAATGCCTTGAGGACGACGATACCTTACAGGTACTAATTTTAAAATGTTTATATTAAAATTTGGGGGTACTCTATTCCACCTGTATACATTCAAATAAAATGGAAAAACACACAATTTATTGTTACAATATATGAAAAATTTCCAGTGAGAAATATAAATGTTCTTTTTTTCCGAAAAAAATGTGAGAAATTCCTTAAAATAAAGTAAACTAAAATCACCATTTTTCCTTTTAAAATATGTAAATAGTCATTGCTCAGATAGTGTAGCCAACTTATTACAAAAACAAGTGAATGATAAACTAAACTGGTGTAATAATCTACATATTTTTCTCACCCTAACTTGCCCCGATCTAACAGTAACTTGCCCATTTTCTCACTAACTTACCCACTAATGTATGTGTACTCCTGGGATAGAATCGTTTATATATGAGTATGTCGGTAATTGGCTCTAGCGGGAACGTGTGTTATCACATTGACCAACATGACGCTAGCAGTCACTTTTCCTCAGATCGAATATTTGCAGGTGAGACGGTGGCTTAGCGTACCCAAATTTTGTATTGTATCTCAGATATCGACTCAAATTATTTTAATAGCACTCGCAAAAATAAATGATATATGAAAATCGCTAGTAGTGCTCTCTCATCTGAAACCATTCTCTTTGAGATATTTTGTAATCACCAGACATATTTGTGCCGTGTAGTTTATGGATACTGTTTACTTACACAGGCGTTCTGGCAATGAAAAGTTTAAATATTTAGAGAGTAGTTTGCATCACAATTATTTAAGCAGTCACGTAAAAATTAATCTTATAATTAAGTATTACGTTGCAACATTAAAATCAGAACTATGATCAAGGTTAAAATATTTTAATGTTTCCTTGAGAATTATTTAAAAACTGAAAATCCGTGTTCATGGTTTAAGTTTTGTTTCTGCAATCAGCCCAGCGTCTTCTGAGATTTAAGCAAACCTTTATCAACATTATGGAGAAGTCTTGTAGCCCTATCCTGTTACGCGCGTATCTATGTTATTCTGTCGATTTTTTGTTATACGGGAATCTAAAAACATGTAGCGCCCATAGAAAATATGTGCATATTGAAAGAGCTTGTCTTTATCTCGTGTTAGCAAACCAAACATAATCAGGGTTAATATTACTGAAAAGAAAGAGGTGCATATGAGCAGAGATTTTTACTCAAAATCGGGATGGAGCTCTATCATTGAGTTCAAATTCCGGTTGAGATAAAATTTACCTCTGGTTATTTTAAATATGATCTACAGACGGCTTGTCTGAAATAAAAATAATTTCCATATAATCAAAGTTTTCAAAGAACTCGTGATCCCTTAAACGTAGAGCAGAACAATGTGCTTCAATGAATGAAGGTCACATTTGAACTTTTAATTTTCTTTTTGTTCAATGCTACCAGGTTATCTTTTATGACATTTTTGGCTTTCCCCCTGGAATTGGTAGAATTGAATCAATTTCTTAGCTTGGGGCTCATGGATTGTGGAGTTATGTTACCCCGATTTTTTTGTGATAAATCATAATGAAGCGCCAAGAAGAGTCCTTAACCTAAATTGCAGACCATATGCAACCAGAGAAATAATTCCCTTTAAAGAAAAATTCGGCTGAACTGCACTTTTACTTATTCTTGTTTTTTCAGGTTATCATTGTAAACCATAGCTCTTCATCTGTATTTACTAACTTTTTTAAAAATATATTAAACTTTTTCAAACAATTTTTATAACATTATTAGACAATTTTCAAGTATTTATTTTAAACACGCAAATCACAATATTATGACACTGTTAGACAATATTGTGATGATAACTGCTATTTTCTCCACAGTGTATATTACTTAGTCTATGATTTTTTAATCGCTGGTTTGGGTTATCGCTGGTTGGAACGGCGTTAGGAAGTGATAAGTAAGTGTACATCCATTTTTAATAAACTTTTGGTAATTTTAATATTATTATTTTATTTCTTTAACTTAGATTTGGGGATTTATTGCAGAGATTTGTCTTTTAAATTTCAAAATGACGTGCTACTATCTAGCATAAGCTGTATGAACTTAAGCACGATATCGATAATAATCGATATATGACAAGAGTGATAATCGATATGTGATTCGATGGTGGGTTATCGCTGGCTCTCTAAACTGTGGCGCATGCGCAGTGTTGCTCTACAGGACTATGAAAATATATGAGGTAAGTTTAAGTGCAGTTTTTTTTAAATTCCTATGGTCTGACCGAGAATCGAACCCGGAACCTCACGAACACTGACCACTAGATGATGAGACTGATCACTTGAAAAAATTAAACAGCGGAATATATTGCAATTATTTTATAAGTCAGGCACGAACGCGAACATACTTCTCGAAGATAAACTTAAAAGAAGTTTAGTAATTATATTTACATTTTTCTTCCGAGAGCATCAGACCAATAATTATTATATTCCTCATATTTGTATAAATGTGTCTGAATGGTGTGTTTCTTCTTAATGTTTTGTTGTCTCGGAGGAGGCCCAGATATTTAACTGATCACTTATTCAGGAAAGCCCTCCACGTCCTATGTGGTCAATAAGTGTGTGATCCATAGTTTAAAAATTCTTTCCCGATAGGTCGTGCCACTGTAAGGCCCGGGTGACTTATGGAATGTAAAATAGCCTATAAAGGCGAGAGTTTATACCGCGTTAATTAAATTGGATATTTACTTTTTTCTTAAGATGCTTACTACTACTCTAAATAATATCGCTACTTTTTAAACATTCTGCATAAAACGTATTAAACAGAAAATATAACATTGTTCATTTTGTGTTTCTATAACATTTGTTACTTTTTTCACAAATATATAAATTAATAGAATACAATTACTTTGTTTTATTTATTTTTTGTTAAATTCCTTTCACTTCACTGCTTAATATTCCAATTACAATGCCTGAAAAGTGATTTCATTTAATTCCGTATTTGCTTGTACTCAACCTATTCACCGTGCGAAAATTACCAAACTGTGTACATGTTTATAATCACAATCCTCCATTTAATTGAAAGTCAATTAATATCAACTTTCTTTTCAATTAATAACAATTTGAACGTTCACATACTTGTTTTCATTCTCATTTTAAAATGTAAATCCCAAGTTTTATTTAATTATGTTTTCTAAAATCAAATACCGGTAGTTTTTAAAGTTAAATTGCCCACTTTTCGCTTTTTCTTTAATTATATGGGGTCTTATCCAATATACAGTACCATATTTCAAGATTAAATTCTCACTGCACAAAGCTCTCGCGTTAACAAAAGTAATTCACAAATGAAAAAAAGGTGTGATTTAACATAACACGACTTATTCCACACATACGCACACCATCATTTTAGAAATCCGCGATCGCTTTCACCACTTTTCTTAAGTCCTTCACTCGATGTTTTACCTGCACCAAATAGTTTGAAAACAAACATTGGAATTTTACGTGTTTCGCTTTTTTTCTCTTTCTCTCACACACACATACACACTGTTGTCGCAATTTTACCCTCACTGGAACAGTTGCTATGTAAACCCTTATTTGTTCACTCGCTGGAATCAGGGTTCACGAGTCTCAACATTTTGGAACAATCGCTGGGTTTGAGGTTATATTTCCATGATGTTGCTTCCATTATACTGTGTATTTTCTGATCTCTGCTTTCTGTAGCTTGCAGAACGGGCTCGTTTCAATGCTTCCGTTACTCTGCCATACCCTGAAACGAGAGAGAATACATCTAAATTACATGGCACAACCACCACTATGATATCCACTGCATACACCTGCTTCTACCGAGTAAAAGGTAATAGAATCTCTGTTGGAGACTTTAACGACGACAGAGACTATGTGAAAACGGCAAATGCCTCCCAAAAGAGTACACACAACTCTCTATTAGATGTCAAATACTTCACTAAATCCGTCGCCGTGGCGTAGTCGAAACAGTCCCTACCTTCTACTCCGGCGACCCGGGTTCGATTCCCGGCGGGGTAGGGGATTTTGAATCTCCACCTTGGGTCTGGGTGTGTGTCCTATCCCACCACTAATGCTCAACTGAGTGCACATTTTCCTAATAAAAATACTTCACTAAAAACTTTTATTTATAAACTAGCTTAAACACCCCTAAGTGATTGATTCTTTTGATAGTTCTTATTTATAGACGCTTTAACATCCAGATATTAACCGCGTATAGGATCTTCAGGTATAGTGTAGGCCATGCTTCAACGACCTCCTCTCGCCCCCTAAGAAACCTGAGCAAATATTTACAACTGTTAGGCACTCAAGCACTACTTGCCATAACAAGATAAAGAACCTTCCACGCCTATAACTGGAAACAGCCATTAAGCCCTTTCATCTCAAGATCACACCGATAGTAACCTATGGCCTTACACTAATATGGAATCATCTAACAGATCGCAACATGGAAGAAAAAACATATCAGAAACAAAATGAAGGTATCGTTCCATGAAAAAATACCATATGCTTGGTGTGCATGGATAGGGTTAGAAATCAATTTACTCTCATTTATCCCCCTAATAACTAATCATAAAAATATTTTTACAACAGAAGCCTCCTTAAAATAATTCTTAATTCAAGCTTAGGAGGCCTGCCTCCCTTTCTAGGCTTCCTCCCAAAATGAATAATTATCCAATCTATGTGAAGGGTCAAAAACTGAGATAAGTTTGTTATCATTTTCAGGTTATTATTTTAGAACCCATTGGATTTTTTCGGAAAATGTAGAGAGAAGGAAAGAGTAATAATTTTTAAACGAGAAGATCTCAGAAAGATATTTGTCCTCATGATAATACATACGCTATGAATGCCGTAGTCATGGTTAAAAATAAAATTAATAATTTATATAAATATAAACCACTTAAATTTAAATATATCCGTATTATATAATCATTACATATTATTTATTAGGAATGTGCTATGCTTGCAGCAGCTTTACTAGGGAATTGTAGGTGTGGTAGCTTCCCATTGCTTTCCACACCAGTGAAGGAGTATGATGGTGATGATAATGATAAGGATGATGATGACGATGATGGCCATATGATTCGGGGACCGTTGGAGCCTTTTGAAGTTTTCCTGACATTTGTCTTACAGGCGAGGAAACACCCCGATAAAAACCTCACCCAGAAAAACTGACCCGACCGGGGATCGAACCCGGGCCCGCTGCGTGACAAGGCAGCACGCTTCCTCGAGACCACAGCGGTGGACTATATATGACATATAGTTCTTCTTCTTCTTCTTCCTTCCAAGTATTAGGCCAAGGCTTGTTACGATCCTATAGAAAATTTTCCCTCCAGCGTTTCATAGGACGGCCCAGTGATCTTCGTCCTCTTGGTATATAATTATAAATAGCTTTGGGGATCCGATTTGAACTCATTCTTTCAAGATGGTGTTTCCAATTTAGTTGGTACTGTTTAATATATTCCAAAATTGGTGTAGTCTTCAATTCTTTTAAGATATCGGTGTTCCTTTTCCGATCCCATCTGGTGTAACCCGCTGTTCTGCGCATGAATCTCATTTCACAAGCCGTTATTCTGCTTTCATGTTGTTTCTTAGTGTCCATGCTTCACTACCATAGGTCAACACTGGTCTAGCCAAAGTGTTATATAAACGTAATCTGGTGTTTTTTGTACAAGGGATGGTTTCATAACTTGATTAATAATTCCTAAACTTTTATTATACTAGTAACTTTTTCAGGGATATCCTTTTCACCCAGATAGAGAGATAATATCCAAGATATTTAAATTGATTAGATCTCTCTAAAATTTTATTCTGGATACGATTTTACTTTGTATGGGATCCTTCCCATGAAATGCCATAATTTTAGTTTTGTTAATTGATATTTCCATATTAAATTTGGCACCTATTTTTTGTAAATTATAAATTGATCGTTGCAAATCATTTTCGGAAAAAGTGCCAGAAGAGCTAAATCGTCTGCAAAAAGAATAGCATCGAGTTTGAGGTTCCTATTGATGGGTATATATCCTCGTTCTGTTTTCCTCCATTCATTTATTAATTTATTCATGTATATAATGTAAAGCACCGGTGAAAGTCCACATCCCTGTCTTACTCCATTGTTGATCTTTTCCCAAGAAGATAATTTGCCATCTTGTTTAACAGAGATTTTCATTATCTTTATAGATGTTGAAGATATTAGTAATATATTGTTGTGGAACGTTATCATCAGCTAAAATTTGTAGTATTATATTCCGGTCTACTTGGTCAAAAGCCTTTATGAAGTTCACGACGGCGATATGAGTTTCTATATTAATTCCTTGTGCTTTTCTCATAGTAGTTTTAGACATATTAGTTATATTATAAATATTAGATTTAAATAAGTTTATTACACTTAATTCAATTATCCTTAAATAAATTTATGATAAAAGATCAATATGTTTACAATGACAATGTAATCATTTATGTAAACTCGTCTCGAGGGAAAAAAAAAACCAATAAACCCCATCCAGACTAGTATATGAAATGGCAAAGGAAACCTTCTTCTCAGAAGACCTAGGCTTGAACTTCAACTATCCGACACAACAGCCTGGGAATTAACACTTCAAAAAAGGGGAGATAAAAGAGCGGAAATATAAGAGGACTTTTATACGTCAGATGCATTTCTGAATCGAGACTGGACCGGAACAATCTGCGACCTCCGACATGTGGTAACTAGGCTCTGCATCCATAGTTTTCATCACAAGATCTGCATCCTCAAGCTATTCCATGATCCAACCAGTGAATTTGAACTGTGCGGCAAAGAGTGCAAAATACCACATCCAATGGTGCAAAGAAAGGACCAAATCAATAACAGCCTACAGCAAAGAAACTTAACATGTACAATGTATATGATACTATGCACATTCGTGCGCTCTTCTTTATTATTATATTTAAGACTACTTCGTGCCAATTGTACCGCTTTCCAATGTTATCTCGTCCATATCACACATTAAAAACAGTATTTTAAAATAAAACCATTCTATGTTATATTAACATGCACATACGTGTAAAAGATCGGTTAGTTGATTTGACAACTTGGGAATATCTCCGTCTGTTTCTCTCTAATGAGGGTTGAATAGCGGTCGGCTTTTGTTAAGTGACACTCAGGAGAGCGGTTGAAGCCGAAGAGTTTTTGCCAGTTCCAGCCAATGAGGCCGTTAATGCATGGCATGAACAATATAATAATAATAATAATAATATTAATAATAATAATAATAATAATGCTTTATTTTATCTGGCAGAGTTAAGGCCATAAGGTCTTCTCTTCCAATGTTGTATTTGTCATGTATTCTCTGATGTTCATTTATTTTAATTACATTATTTGATAAATACGACTAAATGGGTATTGATAATGAAATTCCACCCCAGCATGCGACCAGACCATTGAGGAAAATCAGAAAAACCCTCAATCAAATTGAACGACACCGAGATTTGAACCCTGGTATTCCGAATACGAGTCTGAAACGCTAGTAGAGTCTGTGCCAAATCGCTCGCTATTATTGATTTATCACGAATTTTTATAACTAACTCACTGGCACTTTCGAACGCGCGTACATAAGATCTACATACATCCCTATCCTGATATACATTTTTTTAATAATTCCCTGTATAATTAACCTCCTCAGATCATGGTTGATGTTTATTATCTCGTAGTAAACTTTGTCTACCTACTGGGCGGTACCCTTCTAGCTATCCTTAAGCAATTTTCCATACCCCTTTATCATTCACCATTCGTGGTACACATCTAGCTCATCGCAGAACTTAACAAACTTTTACACTGCTGATTATCTCTTCCATTGATGATTATAATCCATTCTTCACTAACCCTCCCTACTGCTTACTTCATCGTCGGCTTAAATTAAGTGTTAGCTACCCCATAATTATACAAATTGCGCGAGCTTTGACATCGCTGGACTAGAGTATAATCAACTTATGCTGATCAACATGATTTATTGTCTCATGAGTACAAATAGCTGTACTTAATGTAGTTTTTTTATCGTGTTTTCAAATATGTATTCGGAATTTCTCCATCACCCTCAGTTTTTTATTTCAGTTTCAATTAATTGATTTAAATAATTATTTTTTAATAAACTTTTTTCGTCTATTTGTCAATTGTAAAATAAAACCAAATGAGCTAACTCAAGAGATTTTAGCTATGGAAAAGAGATATCAATTCAAATTGAATCATAATATGCTGGCCGATTATTGTTGGACCATCAAGAGGGATGCTCCGTAGGTGAAATATAGCAGAAAATCGTCATTTATTACTTTCTAGGCGAGTCCGAATGTTCGAATATTGTATAGTTACGAATCGATACTAGTAAAATTCATGGTGATTTTCCGTTGAGGTATTAGTTCACAGTAATATAATGTACGGTTAAAAACTATAATATAGTTACCTTGTAGGTCCGTCTCCTCAACTTAAGTTATTTTAAAACTCTGTAGGCCTTTCGGGACTAGTCCCATCATCAGCAGAATGCATTAGGTCCGTTCTTGTTGACCCCTGTTGAAGCACTGACTTCTCACAACCAAGTCAGTGCTTCAACAAGAACGGGCCTAATGCATTCTGCTAATGATGGGACTAGTCCCGAAAGGCCTACAGAGTTTTAAAATAACTTAAGTTGAGGAGACGGACCTACAAGGTAACTATATTATAGTTTTTAACCGTACATTATATTACTAGTTACGAATGTAGAAAATATTAAAGTGTTTGAAATTATAAATTCCTGTCTCTCGGAAACCTTGCATGATGGAGAAAACCCGATATCATATTTGAATTCAGGAGAACAAATACTATCCAAATCACATATGTTTCTTTCTGAGACAAAAAAAGTTGTTTTTGTTGCTCAGCGTAATTGTTCAATCAGCGTTACGAAAGCAAAATCAAGTAATGATCAAAATAGAAGTACATATTTTAAACTCTTCCCTTCCTTGTTTCATCAACCTTTCGTTAAATAAGAGCAAAGAGAAAAATTTGTTCCATTTTTAACTTCAAGTATAATATTTTTACTTCATTTAATTCCAATGTAAGTATAAATTTTCGAAACTCAATCGATGAAATAAAATCACTCGTAGAGATCATTGGTTATATGGTTTTTATTTTAGTGACACAAGCATCCTTTAATAACAGAACTTGTGTTTGCGATGCAAATTCACATCAAATGAGAACGAAAGATTACAAAAATCCGATTTCAACATCAACTATTGTTTACCATATCGACATGAAATAAACTTTTATAATCGACTGAAATATCCCCTGAAATCCTCTTTGTTTTGGTACAAAAGTCAACAGCTTGCAAACATATCAGCTCAATGAAAGAAATTGCTACAGTCGAATGCAATGTTTGAGATACATATAGTGCCCCAATTTACTGTGATTATAAAGTAGGGAAACATTTTCTTTTAAATTAGTTTATAATCATCTGATAGTTCAGAATGTAAACAGAGAACAAAAATAACAAAGAGCGTCAAAATTATTGAGATTAGATTTCTAAAACTCTGTAAATACTAGTGCAGAATTAAATTTTATATTCTAATTAAAATAGAAAATTCATGTTAGTCTTTTGAGACTTTTTTATCCTTTATGATGCAGGAGAGTTTAAATTTTTTCTCACTCTGTAAACAACACCCGATCACTATGACTGATTTTATCCACTTGTTGTGTAACTATGTTTAATGCCCATATTTGCATTTTGTTTCTGTTCAGATTAAGTTAAATCTAAATAACGTAATGAATATATTCTCTAAAATGAATGAATAATACTCAATTTGCAACAAATTTGCCTCTAAACTTAAACATTGCTAAATAATAACTCATGTAACGCAATATATATATATATATATATATATATATATTAGAAGTCCCTGCCACGCGTTGCTATGGCTAAGGTATACGTTAAAAATTTAAATTAAGTTGCTCTCTTTCAGCCAGATTACTTAAAACTAGTACTTACACACGAAATTCATAATATTGAAAATAAAATAAAAACTGAACACACTTAAATTATAAAATAATCAATATTTGTAATTCAATTGAAATTTGCGGTTGCAACAAAAGCACAGCCATCTGGATCTCTCTTTGTTAAATAATAAACCAATTACCTTACCAAATTACCTTACACCTCCATCTGTTAGAATCGTATGGAACTCACAGATAATTATAACTCTTTGTTAAATAATAAACAAATAATTTGCAATAAAAATAATGCCACTATAAATTTAGTTATAAACTACCCTAAGTCTCAAGTTGGATCAAACTGCACACAGTGTACAACATTTTATTAAAATCGGACAAACAACGTGATACGAAATTTTTATATATTAAGATATGAAAAGAAAAATAAATGCCAGAATTTAGATTTGAACTAGAAGTTTTAAACTCTGTACGTTTAGGGCTCTAACCATCTGAGCTACTGAGAAATCCTTCACAAACATTTATTTTTTTTCTTCTTCTTCTTCTTCTTCTTCTTCTTCTTATATATATAGTATTCTCAATTTACACGAGAGGTAGCGGGATAAATAGTTGAACATAGTAATTGGAAGTAACGAAATGAAAATGAATGTTCTTCCTTTACTAATATATTATCGTCCCAACTGCCATCTTGTGGCCACTATAACAAGTAAGCATATTTAAAGAGAATATTTTACTTTATAGTAACAACGCTTGTATGTTTAGATGTTACAAATATATTATTGACATTTGGCAATGAAGGCAAATGTGACATCAAACAAAAAATAAATGCCTGAGTTGGGATTTGAACCCGAGTTCCTGAACTCTGTACGTTTAGCGCTCTAACCATCTGAGCTATTCAGGAATCCTTTACAAACATTTATTTTTCATATATATATATATATATATATATATATATATATATATATAGTATTCTCAATTTACACGAGAGGTAGCGGGATATCGTTCCAACTGCCATCTTGTGGCCACTATAACAAGTAAGAGAATTGAACATGATTTTCACCCACCTAGAAACACTGGTTCGACGTGAAACCTTGTATACTTGTAAAAGACCAATTTAAAGATAATATTTTACTTTATAGAGTAACACTTGTATATTTAGATGTCATACAGCTAGTAAAATATTGTTCATACAGCTTATATTTTTTGTTAATTTTAGGCCTATTTAAGTTTTAAAATTGATACTAGGCGGATTAATAGTATTAGCTGTGTTACGGAAATTTATGACAATTAATTTTATATTGTAGCACATTTAAATTCATTTAGAAAACAATTAATTGCTTTATCATGGTAACTGGAATGCAACAGTTTTGTTCATACACTCAAAGAATGTTGTCTCTATCATTCGTGTGTTTGTAAACTAATGTTCCTCTACCTACTCAAGTGAACGAGTAGACAGGGTTGTTTCATAGCATTGACGTACTTTCTTCATTTGTGTACAAAATGGAGAAGAGATTGAAGTTAAGTTCAGACTTAAAGAGAAATATTGTCAACCTTGCTTTAAGAGGTAAATCATAGAGGGAAATAGGCAAATCACAACATGCAACTGTAAAGGACATTGTTAAAAAAGTTCAAGTATGAAGGTACCATACAAAATTTTCAGCGTAAAGGTAGAGAAAACATAATAAACGAAAGAGAAAAACGTTTTATACTCAGACATGTTAGAGCACATCCTCGGATTAGTGCCTCGGAACTTAGGCACAAGGTGGAAAAAGTGTCCGGAAAGCAAATGAGCAATCAGACTGTCGTCGTGTCCTGTGGTCGCATAATTATCATGGTCGCAGCCGCGAAAAAGACCATATATAAGTGAAAATAATTGTGCTGCAAGATTACTCTTTGCAAAAGAGCATGTAAACAAATCACAGAAGTTTTGGGATCGTGTAATTTGGTCCGATGAAAGCAAAATAAATCTCTTCGGATCACATGGTATGACAAGGGTTTGGAGGAAACACACACTACTTTTTTTTTCCTTTCTCGTTTTCTTTCGTTTACACTGTTCTTCCTGGTTTTTTTTTACCTTTGTTAACCTTTTTATCTTATTCACACATACAAACCCACCCAGGACACACACCCAGACTCAAGGTGGAGATTTAAAAAATCCCCTACCCCGCCGGGAATCGAACCCGGGTCGCCGGAGTGTAACAAAGTGATGATGCCTTTTTTATTCCTTCTTGTTTTACCTGTTTCGTTAACTTTCGGTTATTATCACATATAGACACAAAGAGAAGACACACACCCAGACCCAAGGTGGAGATTAAAAATCCCCTAGCTCACCGGGAATCGAACCCGGGTCGCCGGAGTGGAAGGTAGGGACTATACCGACTACGCCACGGCGACGGACCTACTGATAAGTGAATACTCTTCCGACTGTGAAACGCGGAGGAAGTTCAGTTATGATCTAGGCTGTATGATTTCCAGGGAGGTTGGAAACCTGCACTTCATTGACGGAATAATTGATAAGTTGCATTACAACAGGATATTGTAGGAAAATGTAAAACAAAGTGCCATAAAATGGGACTGGGAAAGAATTACATATTCTAACAGGACAATGACAGTAAACACACTGCATACATTAACAAGCTTTGGTTGATCTGGAACGTTCTGAAGCAGCTGAGAACACCTCCCAAAGTCAGCTGATCTAAATCCAATACAAAATCTTTGGGCGAGTTGAAGAAAAAATGTCCGTAAAAGGAAAGGGACTTCAAAAAAGAGGTAAAAAACGTTTCTTCAGAGAAGAATGGGATAAAATCACACCCGAGACAATAAAAAAATTGGTAAATTCAATGTAACGACGATGCCAAGCAGTGATTAAAAGTAAAGGGTACTCTACTAAGTATTAAATGAATATATTGTTCTGTGTTTTGGTTTTGTGTTTTAAGTGTATGAACAGAAATGTTGCAATCAAGTGAATGTTTAATTTCGTTTCGTTAGTTTTAGTTTTAATTATATTTTGAATAAAAATAGTTGCAAAAGATAATTTATTTTATTAAGTATAGGTGTGTTGGGCTGTTATGATACTCTGAAATGATAATCAGAAATAATTCACATTTGGGAAGATAGAACATTTTTTTATATATCAGAAAATCTCAGCTGTATGAACAAGAATGTTACTAACTATAACTATATATTTGACATCTGGCAATTAAGGCAGATATGACATTAAAAGAAAAATAAATGCCTGAATAGGGAATATATATATATATATATTTATTTGTTTATTTATTTCTCCAAATCGGTATTGGGCTCACAAACAGTCCCAAATTTTGATCATAAGAACATTTTTTCAATATTAACATTCCATCCATCCATAGTAATTCTGCCCGAAGGCAGGTCCTTCAGTGCATTTCCATGCTATGCTTGCAGCTTTACTAGGGAATTGTAGGTGTGGTAGCTTCCCGTTGCTTTCCACACCGGTGAAGGATGATGATTATAACAAGGATGATGATTATGGCCATATGATTTCGGGGACCGTTTGGGCCTTAAAGTTTTCCTGGCATTTGTCTTACAGGTGAGGAAAAACCCCGATAAAAACCTCACCCAGAAAAACTGCCCGACCGGGGATCGAACCCGGGCCCGCTGCGTGACAAGGCAGCACGTTACCTTGAGACCACAGCGGTTAACATTAATTGCTTTAAAAATGAAAATAATGATTTATAACTAATAATTCCATTTTAGGAGTCAATATATTAAGATTACATGATAGAATAGTGTTGTGGATTTTATGGGTTGGCAAGAGTTTAGAATTAAAAAATTAAAAAAATAAACCTCAAATATTTCGAAGGAATCTTCAATAAAATATCAATCACTATTGGCCCTTAACTTCACAATGTATCTTGTAACTAGGGCTAGGATTTTTTATGTAATAAAAGATAAGGTTGCAATGCAGATAGTATATATTATTCAACTGTTTGTGTGTGAAACCAAAAACCACAGACAGTCATAAGCCTAACTTCTCATTATACTATGTTGCATTCTTAACTTTTAGTACATAAAAATCCCAGCCCTACTTAAAACATACATTAATTTCATTTATTTTATTGTTTACAAAACAGTAAAAAAACAAATGATTATAAATTACCGGTTGTAGATATTTTTCACCGTCTAAAGACTTGATGGCATGCTCTAGTACAAAATTAAATAGTATAGGATATAGTGCATCTCCTTTCTTCAACTCATTGTGAATTTCAGAAGTATCCGAAAAGTCATTACCTACACGCACCCTACTCTTTATGCCATTTAGACACATTCCAGACTCAAGATAGGCATTTAAATTTCACTATCCCGTGCCACCAAATCAGAGAGGAAGCAGGATCTTTTGCCGAACACGATACTGCAAATGGATTGACTTATTTGTTCAGTTAAAGGAAATATTTAAATTATATTCAGATTAGATTGACATCGTTCATTTAGGACTTAAGTTTCTTGCCTTTGGTCCCGAGGCCCGTGAATTCAAACCCGGGCAGGGCCGATGGATTTTTATTATGGAAAAAACCCATATGACAAGTACTCCAGGAGAATCTTTAAGCCGTTGGTAACATTAATAAAGATCAATGGGCTCGTAAAAGAACTTCAAGCCTAAATTAGAACCTCTGCGCAAAATTTAATCTGTCTTTCCCAAACAAGTATTACCTTTTTTTAATACAATAGGAAGTAACATTAAGAGGTTCATCTAATAATTAAGATATTTGGTTCAGTCCGTGATTGCTGATGATGTGGCTCAGAAGCCTTGAAACATATGTTCAACAAAAACAACTATAAGGGGCAAGAATATACAGAACAAATATCTTAATTATTAAGTATTACCTTATTTGCTTACTAGGAGTCACTTTAAGGCGATTATCTAACCACCTGTATGGAAATAACAATAACTAAGCTCGTAAATTAGCTTGATTAAGTAATTTCCTGAAGAGAGCATCCTTGCCCCGCGTGGGGATGTAAGGGTGTAGACAGCCAGGCTGAGAATAGCATTTGTTCCAAGAAATGTAATAATTACCATGTTCAGGTTAAAATAACTTATTTTGGATTTCAGTGTGATCTTGACGATATATATAAGTTAAAGAAAAGTTAAGATATCGAAGTTCATAGCTACTACTTGGCGTAGAATGACTCATTAAACAATTTTAGAAGCGCGTATCAACGTCATTAGAGTTCATTCAATTGACTTTAGTTTGTCTCAAGTTTTTAAAACTTCTCAGGTGGTTCTGACGTTCAAAGAGCAAGCTTAGCTCATTAATTTGAAACCAGGAGGAGGTTTACCTCTTAAAACACACGACCTGAAATTGAAGTTTCCCACAGTTTGATGCTATTAAATACGGTACATGTATAGCTGTAGTATCAGCAATACGAATAAAATAATAACAGAAGAGGTTGCTAGGAAATTCAGCCAGAAATCAGGAACACTCGATGAAAGGTTTCATATTCCTCTATTGTGAAAATAAAATAACCAAGATTTGCTACAAGTTGCGAGAGTTTTTATATTAAAATAAAGTGAATCTACCAGATTTCTGGTATAAGAACTTATTTGACTTAGCACATTTTGATGATGATAATAATAATAATAATAATAATAATAATAATAATAATAATAATAATAATAATAATAATAATAATAATAATAATAATTTAGATTTAAGACTTTTCTTTTGTAATTTTTTTTAAACCTGGTTGAGTGGTAGACAAGGCCTTAAGGCCTTAACTCTGCCAGGTAAAATAAAGCTATTATTATTATTATTATTATTATTATTATTATTATTAATCAGAAAAACATTCGAATGATGTCCACCTGGAAGAAGAAAGAAAGGAAGACCTTCCAAACTCACGGATACAAGAAGAACTAATGAGAACCAGAGGTCTGGAGAACATGAAGTGGGTCCATAGGGACAAGTGGAGAAGGAAAATAAAACTTTAGACACACAAAGATGTGTAAAGATTGAAAATAAGTATATATATATATATATATCAATTTTGACAGAATGAATTGGAATGAACTCATAAGGATCATGAAGAAAATGTGCGTGAACTGGAAGGAGAGGAGGCTCTTAAATAATCTTTATATGAAACAGCGAATAAAAGTGAAGATAGGAGAAGAAATGTCAGACGAAAGATAAATTGAAAGAGGGGTACGGGAAGGATGTCCTCTGTCACCTACTTTTTCAACATCAACCTGGAAGACCTAATGAAGAACTGCTTCAGGAATACGGGAAGCTAAACATGAAAGGAAGAAGAATTAAGTGCATAATATTTGCTGATGATGTGGCTTTGCTAGCAGAAGATGCAATGACACTGAGGGACATGCTGATGGAGCTAAATGACAAGTGCGAGGATTATTTGTTTTATTTATTTATTTTACCTGTTGGAGTTAAGACCGTAAGGTCTTCTCTTCCACTTTACCAGGGTTAAATTATACATTCAATAATAATTATGATAAATGATACATAATAGATAATTGTAAATTCCACAATATATAGTTGACAAAGGAAAGAAGGAATAATAGTAGTAGTAATAATAATAATAATAATAATAATAATAACAATAATAATATTAATAATAACAAAAATAATAACCTATAGTTAGAACGTTAAAAGATTTTGAGACAAAGATAAATATAAATAAGACGAAGGTCATGATAATAGGAAGGAAACCAAGGAAGATAAACATGAGAATTGAAGACGAGGCTATTCAGCAAGTGGATAGCTTGAAATATTGGGTTGTACTATCAGTAGTTAACATGAACTGCGGTCGAGAAGTAAAGCAGACGATAACAATGGCAAAAGAAACTTTTAACAAGAAGACAAACGTATTCTGCGGACTTTTAACAAAATAATTACGGAAGAGGCTAGCGAAGTGTTATGTGTGGAGTGTAGCATTGTATGGTGTAGATACTTGGACATTATGACGGAATGAGGAAAAGGGACTGGAAGCTTTTGAAATGCGGATATGGAGAAGGATGGAACGTATAAAATGGACAGAAAAATAAACAATGAAGATGTGCTAGACAGAGTGGTTGAACCAAAAACAATGCTGGAACTCATAAAGAAGAAGAAAAGAAATCGAATTGGAATGGTCAACGGAAAGAAAGTTAGAGGCAGAAAATGACATCAAATGATAGACAATATTAAAATAAATGGTTTATATGCGGATACAAAGAGAAAAGCTGAGGTAAAAAATAGTGGATAAAGCTGAATTTGCAGTGAAAGACCTGCTCTTGAGCAGAACACTATGTATAAGATAAGAAAAATAAATGCCTGGACGGTACTTAAACCCGGAACTCTGAGTTGATATCTCAGTGCGCTACCACTTACGCTACCAGGCGAATCCAGAACAAAACATTTATTTTTCTTATACATATCTATTATTACCAGATGTAGCGGGAACTCGGTCTCCACTGCCACCTAGTAGCTACTATAACAAGTAAGCAAATTAAAGAGATTATTTTTACTTTATAGCAGTGACGCTTTTTCTATGTTATAATTATGCCTATATATAATATATATATGATTATTATTATTATTATTATTATTATCACCATCATCATCTTTAGTATAATATACTAAACACATGTAATTTGCATTGTTCTAGAGAACACAATATAGAATCTATATTAGGTCAGAATGCTTCTCACTGACAAAACGTTACATCATGAGAGACCAGACGTAACACTAATCGATAAATCTCCCAAAACAGGTTACTCAATTGAAATATCTGTCCCTATAAACACATAACTTACGGAAAATAGAGATAATACAAAATACACATGTATTCTGTAATGTACGAGTTCGTGATAGTTGTATCTGCTGCCCTCAGCTCCACAGATGTTATACTTAAAGCATTATACTCTAGCTCACACAGTTGAATTTAGGAACAAAATTGCACATACGTTCACTTGCAGAATACAGCTATTAGTAATTTTCAACATCTAACACTAGACCTTAGTTACGCAAATCATAGAGCTGTTGAGTATCTCGAATTGGGAATACCTACACACACACACACACACACACACACACACACACACACACACATATATATATATATATATATACCCCCTACTTCTCCATATGAGAATTAGGGAGCTCCCTAGTGGGTGTGTTTTTAACCAAGCTAATTTAGTTACACTTATTTACCCGTAGATGTCTACGAGTGATACGGGATCGGCATATCGACACAGTGACACACCTAGTGGACAACTATTGTATTTCTTGGATGGATAACGGTGGGTAAATTTTGATTAGAGGCCTTGTCATTCAGGCTTGCGGTTCTTTTACGAGCCTGAAAATCTTCAGACTCGGGACTCACTGCTTAATGTCCCTCCCGGAGGACTTTTCCCTTTTATTTTTCCATCCTAAAACTCCATCGAACCCGACCGGGATTGAACCCGCGACCCTCGGAACTACAGGCAAGGAACATAACCACTAGTCCACCGCGGCCAACTCGAATAATCATATCCTAATTACTTTTATCCGTTTAACTAATTTCCTTCTAATCTTTTAACTCTTGATTAATATTCACTCTAGTAATAATAATAATAATAATAATAATAATAATAATAATAATAATAATAAATAATTCATTTATAAACAGATTTTTAATGTTTATACATCTTTCTGTGCCAAAAGTTTTATTTTCCTTCTCCACTCGTCTCTATCCATTCCACTCCATGTCCTCCAGTCCTCTTGTTCTCATTTCCGTTCCTATTTCTTGCATCTACGAGTTTCGAGGTCTTCCTTTCATTCTTCTTTCAGGTGGACACCATTCCAATATTTTCCTGGATAACCTTTCTTCTTGCATTCGTTGTACGTGTCCATACCAATTTAATTGCATATATCTTATATGATCTACTATTGAATATCTAATATTCATTTTTTCTTGTATGAAAGATTTCTTATTTTTTTCTAATTTTGAACATCTTGGTGCACTCCTCAATAAATCCATTTCCATTCACATAAGTTTCTGTTCTAACTTTTTGTTGAATTTCCAAACTTCAGCTCCATATGTGACAGTATTTCTCACTATAAAATTATATATTTGATGACAATAGTAATAACAATAATAACAATAATAATAATAATAATAATAATAATAATAATAATAATAATTGATTTTAAATTTTGAACGCACATATTCGAGGAGACTATACATTTAAATATTCAGAATGTTCGAAATAATTTGTGAAAACATTGGGCTATAATAACTGGTATAAAACGAGATTGCCTTTGGTCATAACCCTATTGTATATCTGGTTATGCTTCATTCACAAGGCAGTTCAGATCCGAGGTTTGCGCGTTCAAAAAAGGCCGAGTAGTTTTAATTCTCCAGCCTGTATAATTCCTTTGGAAAGGAATTAAACACCTTTGATTCTGTGTCATAAATTCATGGCTCGTTAAAAAATCCTAAGTCTTAAATAAATGGGCTCTGTGAAAAAAACTGAAATACACATTTTTATTTGAATTGACACTAATAAAACTATTAAAGAGCGTAAAGGTAAAAGGTAAAGTGATCCCACTACAGGCCACAGGAGGCTCTTGGATAATAGGAGGTTAAGGCTCCCACTTTTTCTGAACAATCGACACTTGATGTCAGCCGGGTTTTCAGCCCTGCGTGACGGCCGCCTTTACCCCCAGATCAAGCGTCTGTTACTCATTTCCGTTAGAGGCTGAATCGACCCCAGGACCATAGTGCCGTCAGAGGGTTTGGGTCAGTTTAAAAATCCTGATCCCACCGGGACTCGAACCCTCGACCTTCCGGCTTGTACTGTGGTGCCTTAACCACTACGCTACGGCGTGCCCCCATTAAAGAGAGTAGTTAAATAAAATAGTAAAATTACATGAAGTGCTTGGAATTATGCAATCTCTCAGCCCTATCAACATCTTCTGTGAGAATTTACATTATCTTTCTTAATTATTTACTGTTTTTCAATCATCAATAATTAATTTGTGTATGTGTTCCTTATATGAGAATATTTAAAAAAAAATGGTTGCAAATTAAAACCAAATGAAACGAATCGCTTATCTACTATCACGTTCTGCGCAACGTATCTTACGAACGATAAAAATAAATTTAATAGTGTAAGGGCTGAAACTATTTTCATACTTGTACTGGAGCCTCCCGGATATTGATTATAAGCAAACGCTATTCCATTTGATACCTTTCATGTCACCACAAAATTTATAAAACCCCTACCCAAATATCCTGTATTACTAAGAGAGTGTAAACAAAACAAAGGTTATAGCATTCTATTTTTTCTCCTCTTTTCGTTTACACTGTTTTCCTTCTTGTTTTACCTTTTTCTTAACTTTCTGTTATTCACACATATAGACACAAGGACAAGACACACACTCAGACCCAAGGTGGAGATTAAAAATCCCCCACCCCGTAGGGAATCGAACCCGGGTCGCCGGAGTGGAACGTACGGATTCTACCGACTATGCCATGGCGACGGACCTTCGAAGGTTATTCTCCGCTACATGCAAAAATATGTATAGGAAAGAGAATATTACATCAAGTAAATCATTTTATAGTCCAGCCACTGAGACTCCAGCTGTGACGTTTTGACGACAGTGTTGCCGATTTGGATATTCAGTGGGAGGGGCCGCTTTATGTACCAAGCGGAATATTAAATCATAACACTTTCTGTTTATCCAGAACGTAAATATTAGAAATAAATTCTCATTTTATTATGCGAAACTGAAAATTAAACAAAAATATGAGCTTTCTCATTTATCGCTACGAAACACACTATTCTCTAAAATATTCACAATTCTAATAAATTCACGAAAACAACAATTCCATACATCACTTCAAAACTGTGTTAAATGCTTAGAGAACATAATTTTTATTTTAAAAAAACCTTCTCATGTATCGTTAAAATAAAAATCTTACTTTTATCGTTGTTAATCAAAAGGAAAGACGCCACAATCTTCGTATATATCAACTTCTGCCTCATCACTGGTGTCGCTGATGTCTGCATTTAACGTAATTGTCAATTATTAAACTTGTTTTTCAAGAATTACTTCAGCTTCTCTTGCCTGCTGCATGATTTTCCATGTATGTGCCACAAAACTTTTGCATTTATCTGCAGTCATGTGTTCGATTCCTTGACGCACGAGGTGTTCCACTTGGGTGAGACGGAAAGTAGTTTTGTTGTCACGAATGTATCCTTTGAATTGTGCTCAGGCTAATTCAATTGGGTTGAATTGGCAGTGATGACATGGGAGTCTAATTACTGTATGGCCATGAGAAGCGGCGATAGAATCTATTTCATATGTTACTCGATTTTGTTTATATATTTTAACACACCCCATTAGTTTTGCCTTGGTCATTTCTTCTGATACCGCTCGAACATTATTTTGTAAAAGTCATTGCAATATGACTACCTTCATACTATTTATCGTCGGTGCTCTATTTAATTGCACCGAGTGATATGGCGAGTTGTCCATTACAATCACTGAATTTGCATAGATGTTCGGTAGAAGAGCATTTTGAAACCAGGACTTGAAAGTTTCTGCGTTCATTTCATCGTGATAATCACGGGTGCTTCTTGATCTACAAAGTAACATGGCTTCTGGAACGAATCCGTTAACGCCACCTGCATGAAGAAGAGTCAGTCTCTTCACTTTCCCAATTGGCACTTTCATTGCTGTTGAGGCAGTATCGTCTGTCCATGCCTCTGAATTTGTTGGCCCGGAATTACACCATGTTTCGTCTAACCACACTTCTTTTTCTGGGCTAAGTTCCAGAAGTTCCCTCAAGAATCTGCCACGCCACGCTACGATGTCACCTCGTTCCATTACAACTTTCCTCCCAGAAACTATTTTACATCTAAAACCAAGATTCTTTAAAACTTTGTTTAGACTGGTTTTCACTCCTTCGAATAGTACAGATTCTTTCAAAGAAGTTAGAAGCTTCTCACGAGTGGGAAATTCCTTCCTCATGTAATACTGGTAAATATGCTGCCTAATTGCATCCTCTTGGTATTTATCCAGCGTTGTTCTGGTGCTTCCACGTGATCGTTCTTTTCCAGGAGTACGTAGCGCTGCCGATGGCGTATTAAATTCCGATGGACACTTTTCTTTTGTAATACTTTTAACACTTGTTTTACCCACCTTCAAAACATCACAGACTCTCTCTATAACCTTCGTAGCAGGAATCAATGGCCCACCGTTGTCTGGCTCCTTCTCAAAATATTCATGCAGCCGATAAATAAATACTCGGCTTTGACTCTTATAAGAGCCGATTTTCTTTTTTTTTGATTCAGATAAGTCACTCGCCATATTAAAACAATAACATATTTGAAGAGTATTGTTAACAGTTAATCACAAGAGTGAAGCAGCAAACAAACACACTCTGCACTGCAACAAAGAGTAACTGAAGCCACGCTGGTAACAGAACTACAGCCGACAACATCGCAGTAATCTCAAAACACACTAGCGGTGTCAATAGCAGTGATTGGTTGTAGCAGACTCCACTTTCACTTCAACTATTTCCTTATTGGAAGTAAAGGGCGAGTTTCTCCCTTTATCCTTCGTACAACCTAAACGTTAGAGCCGGAGACTTGGCGGCTGGACTTTAATTACCTGGGATGTGTTGTAACAAACTATAAACAAAATATTGTCGCAAAATGAATCAAATAAATTCAGATGCATATGTGGAACAATTGCCAATCTTTTAAATACACGAGGAAAGAAATAAAATTTTAATTTTAATATGTTACATCTGTTATATAACTTCTAAGATTGGACTTTGACTAAAAATTATCTAAAAAAATAGAATCAGCAGAAATGTGTTTCTTGAGATTACGCAACTGGATATAGGCCCGCTTTACAACATAAAAAATATGGCAAAGACACTAGGAATGAGCTTAACATATTCAGCTTAACATAATCAAAGATTACACACAAAATTAGTTCGACCACTTTCAAAGAATGGCTTAAGAATGTATAACAAAACGATTATTCACATATAAGCCAAGGGTGTAGATGTGTGGGACGGCCAAGACCACCATGGAGAGATCGGTTTTATGCATTAAATCAATTTCATGCAGTTAAATCCGTGAACAAGATCACTAAGAGATTGGATACAGGTTGAATTGTAGTTTTATTTATCTTTGTTTGCTTTTATTTTCAGTCCCCTTTTCTTCAGTAGCTAATGATGGTGAAATTATCGACATCAAGTATGTTACATTAGCATAACTAGTTTAAGTATAATTATTTGTTTAATTATTTTTTATGCTTGTGAATTCGAGATAAAGGGATCAAAGAACAAAAAATAAGGCCACCGCCACTTGTACGTAAACGTTTTTTTAGCCCCTAGTGGAAACTATCGTAAAGGCTTTTTCTTCAAGTAATTACCATAGAAATTGGTCTTAAAAGGCATGGAATGGTTCCAGATAGCGTTCGTATATTTTAAAGTTTCTTATAGTTCCCAAGGAATCGGATATACAAAGAATGGTTTAGCTATTTACATTTACTAGATAACGATGCCCTCTAGCTTTCAAAACTTCCATTACATATATTTTTTTTAAATCCTGGTCACATTTATTGATTTCAAACAATGTCAGAATCAATTTTGTACAAATATATTTGATTTATTCCCTCCGGCATATTATGTTTTGTTAGCTTGTCATAAACTCACTAAAATTGTTCGCTTTAAGAGCTGTGAAGCTAATAAAATAAAAAGAAACCAACAAGCTACTTAAAAATTGTGTCATTTATACTTTTAGAAGTCGTATTGTCTTCGTTTACCAACCAAACTTCAAATGACTCCCTGCTTTACGGACATCATAAAGTGGTTTTTCTTACCTGTAAAACGAATGTCAGGAAGCTTGGGGCCCAACGGTCCCCGAAAATCATCCGGCCATCATCATCATCCTTATTATTATCAACATCACCTTCACCGGTGTGGAAAGCAACAGAAGCTAGTACACCTATAACTCCCTAGTAAAGCTGCAAAGCATAGCATGAAAATGCTATGATTGCAGGATTGCAGTGAAAGACCTGCCCACGGGCAGAATTACTATGGATGGATGGATTTAAAAATTCAGAGGTAAGTTAATTATGCTAACCTCTGTTCCCGAGAGTAGTGGGTTAGAACCCGGCCGGGGTCGATGGATTTTTTAAGATGAAAAATCCAATGACCAAGTCTTCCGGAAGGGACTTAAGTCATTGGTCCCAAATCTCAAGATTTTCAGGCTAGCAAAAAATCCTTAAGCCTGAATAAATAGACCTCTAAGCAAAATTTACCGACCTAATCATCCTAGTAATGTCTTAGGTGCCTGCTATAGATGTCTCATTGGGTCGGGATGTTGACCGCATACCATTCATGACACATATGGGCAAATAAACGTAACTAATTAACTTGTTCTAGTAGCTCCTAAGATAGGAGAGGCTAAGGCTCAACATTGGGACACGCCATTCTAAATTATGTGTTTTAAAACATTAAAAATATTTATGCAGATTTTAGGAAGTTGTGCTTGCAATATTTAAACACATATTTTTCTTTTGCGCGATAGTGAGTTTTGTCGTACTTACCAGTAATGAGGACCATTACTGAAAGTTCTAGTTCCTATATTTCGGGGTTGACAACCTAAATAACTATACTGTAATATTACATTTACACCCACGTGCGGGAAGTAAACATTGCGCTATATGTATACTACGTACAATGTATATAAAGAAAATATCCAAAAGGTAGCGTTAATATAAAATATATGAAAAAATCACTGCATTTTAAATGAACTAAACTTTATTTGAAACAATATAAAACAATAAATACATACTTGCGGCCATGTTGTCAATAATTGTTCTCAGGCCTCCTGATGTTTCAACTAATAAACATTGCCCACACTCATACAGAAGTTATATAAAAAGGGATTAACCAACAAAATTTGCGATTTTGAAATATCAAGATTTTTTATATTCTTGTAGATTGTGACTTTGTAGAGTTCGTACATTTATTTTTCCTATTTTCCTCTTTATATCTCTTATTATCCTTCCTTTTGTAGGTCTAGTGGAACTTATAAGCAAATTCTTGAGCAAGTCGCCCGTAGGCAGAAAGCAGAAATATGAACGACGCATAACACAGGCGTACAGTGGCGGGCTTCCTGTATTTACTGTGCAGTTAGCAGGAAGCCAGGAATAGCGCCTAAGACAGCACATGGCAATGAAAGTCGAAAGATAAGCCCCACAATCAAGTGAAAACTTAAAAAATTCTCTAAATTGTTGGTGGTAAATAAATTCACGCTTTACGTATAAGCGAAATAACCATTCTACATTTAATGGATTAACAAAAAGTTACATACCTAGTTCCATCTGATAAATAAAACAATATTAACTTATATTAATATAAGAATTGTCAACTCTAACGAAACGGAGAAGTATAATATCGTTTATGACTTCGACATTGAACATCAAAATAACAACGATGAATAAAAAATGTGGAACATTTGAATATACAATATAGGGATACGAATGGAGATAGATAACAAAATGTCGATTTGGTCGTTAGGAACATGTCTACCTATAGTTGGATATATATAATTTAGAGCTTAACGGATAGTATTCTGGCCAGGAGAATAAAAGCTTTTGGTATGAAAATTTTAGGATAAATCTTAACCTCAGAGGGGAAATTAAACTTGAGTTCATAAAGCATGTATTATATATATATAATTGATCCTTGAGAATATTCCTATGTAGGTTCATCTCTTTTCATAGATATATTCATTCTTGT
>JASPKZ010003695.1:0-67028 GCA_030220185.1 Diploptera punctata | reverse complement strand
GAGGTCCTGTTATCACCCTGTATACTCCATAAACCAGCAAAATCGAACTATACATTCGACTTGTTAAGGAATTCGCTTAGTTTAAGCAGTTTCTGTGTAAATGGCCTTTAAAGTTATTAGCCAATGTGAATTCAGTGTGATAAGTAAGATATAAATAATTAAAATATAAAATTATGAAATATTTACCTAAAAGGTCCGTCTCCTCAACTTAAAAAATATTATCTGTAGCGCTTTCGGAACTATTCCCATCATCAACAGAAGTAAAAGGATATGGGTTCTTATCTGTCGACCCCTGATTCAATACTGGTGTTCCACTGAAAATCTGGTAGAGGGGATTACACGTACTGGGTGCGTTTTCATTTATCAGATGGTCGTTATTGTTAACTGCCTTCAAAATTTCCATCTCCTCGAGTACCTTTATCTTAGCTGGATTATTTTCTCCGTGTGCATTATTGTTAGAACCCACATCCGTTTTTCTGCTGATGATGGGACTAGTCCCGAAAGCGCTACAGATAATTAATAATCTTTAAGTTGAGGAGACGGACCTTTTAGGTAAATATTTCAAAATGTTATATTTTAATTTTGAATAATACCTCAACGGAACTTTATCACGAATTTTACTAATGTTGAAGATATTCATACATTACTAATCTAATGCTCAGGGAGGTTATCATTTACAAAACAAAGTACTCAGCAGATACAATATGACAGTCTTAAGTAAGCTATTGAAAATTTAATCAAAATAATAATTAGAGTGAATCATGGTTATTTCGAAATAACAATTTGAACTTCTTAAAAATATAATTAATGTATCTGAGTTTAAATGCTGTATAATTCAATTTTTAAAAACTTCAAAGCTAAAATTGAAAAGCACTTTAACGCATGCCACGATATAATAATTCAAATTATGTTTTAAAACAAAATAAACTAATAAATCAACCTGTTTTTAATATAAAACTTATAAATGCATATTTTATAAATTGGAATTTTAATTTGGGTATATATTTCACAAAACAAGTAATACAGAACATTTTTTTCTCACAAGCAGCCAGCTGAATTCATCCCTTGTTTTAATTTTAGCAGCAGTGAGCCGATTTAATGGAATATTTCGTATGCAATATTTGACGCCATCGAAGGGCACTCAAACGATAATATTCTGTCTCTCTAATAAAAAGTTCGCCTGAAATTGATTTAAACTTAATTAAAATAAGTCACTTTACTCCCTATTCCCGATATTCATATATACATTTCTCCCCTGTAGAATAAATAAATAAAATGTCTTTATCTGCTTTTTTTTTACAAAAGTAGGGCACATGTTGATACTTTTTTAATGCAGGAGTTTGTCTTTAGTGTTACATAAAATCAAAATTGCGTTGCTATGTAATGTTGCTTATTAATGTGTAATAAAGTATTTTTTGCGCGATAGTGCGTTTTGTCGTACTTACCAACAATGGCGACCATGATTGAAAGTTCAACTTCCTACATTCGGTGTTTGCTAACCTAAATAACTATACTGTAATATTACATATTACAACCCACGTGCGGGAAGTAAACCACTACCTTTTATGTATATACAAAATATATGCAAAAGGTAGTGTCAATATACATTATATGAAAGAAATCACTGCATTTTAAATTAACTGAACTTTATTTGAAACAATATTGAAAGTTGACTTAAACAAAATTCTACTGAACACTTTTAGACTTTTTGACTTTATGTCCCAATATTCTTCTCTTTGAGGAAGCTAACTAGTGTAACAAAATCTGCAATATTGATACCTTCTTTTAAATTTATCATCGTCATCATCATTGAATATTCGGACCACAAACTCGCTGAAGACTTTAATGTTTCACTCCTAAGCACGAAATAAGCAACCATACTTTTCACTTACACTACAATTCTTCTCCTCCAACCACTTTCTGAATGAAATGTATATTTTTTCATATCTTAATTTAGATTTCTCTGGCACTAAAGCAGCACACCCGACTTCCCACGCTTCTTCATTTTCGTCATTTTGATCACAATCATTCATACTTGCAGTCATTTGATGCGAGATTGATATCAAGGCCTGTTGTAAATCTCAACAATTAATTTCGGCATTGAGCATAAATATATATTGGCCAGACTGCTTTTAAAATTTTTACTGATTAATTGTGAAAATCGCCTTCTCCGCTCATTTTTACTTGAAATTCACATATGACACTAGCAACAAAAAAAATGCAGAATAAAACAGCAATGTTTGTTCATTTATCGTGTCTTCTCTTTTTCCAAAGCCCACATTACTCTTTCTCCAAACATATCGTTTCCACAATAAATACATTTAATTAAATATACTAAATATACAACATTTACTAATATACTCGGAACGTAGAAAAAATATTGTAGACAACACGTTACAAAATTAGGTTTAGTAACTCGCTGCTCTTAGAACACTCTCTTCGAGCATGTTCTAACTTGAGCATCTCGTTACTAAACATCTGCTTTTGTAACTAGTTGTCTAAATAACTATTTGCAGTGTATTCACGTAGACTTTCACGGCCGGAGTTGCTATGATGATCTTGAAGATGCTTTTCGGGCTATAGGCCGTGGTCGTGAGGCTTGTAGTTCCCCGACTTTTTCGCCAGAGACTGCGTCTGGCATCCTCAAGGGTTGTCTTGAGACTGGCAATTCTGTCCGCTGTCTGTCTTATTTATACGTTCACCGCGATGTGTTCGTAAGTTGTATCTGCCTTCTGATTGGTCAGCGTTAGGGACTTCCATTGCTCCAATGAGATTTCTGTTTGATGGTCTAGTCGACTGTGCGTTATATCTGCCTTCTGATTGGTCAGCGGTAGGGACTTCCATTGTTCCACTGAAATTGCTGTTTGATAGTCTAGCCCAAACAGAAGATAATAATACATACAATAATGTAATAGAAAGATTGAAAATAAACAATTACAAGTACTTCACACATTCCAATGAACCTAACACAGCACTAAAGGTCACTCTAAAAGGTCTACCAACTGAATTCCCCTACAGCTGACATACTTTCGTACTTACAGAACCACAATTATCCAATCATCGCAATCAGACAGTTAACCAAACAAATGTTCCAAAATGGAAACAGAATAAAAAACACCCCCTGCCCAGTCTGGATACTCACTTTTAAAAGAAATGAACACCTTGAGAAAATGCTAAAAGAACTTAGTCACATCTGCTACATAAGAGTAAAACTAGAAAAATACATAGGTCTATCAGGAATCACCCAATGTTACAGATGCCAGGGCTTTGGACACAATGCTCAGTTTTGTTAATAGGACTGAGAGATGTGTCCGATGTTCTGGAACACACAGGCTCTCAGCCTGTTCAAACAAGAATGTTAAATGCACCAACTGCAAGGGCGAACACGCCGCAAGCTACAGGGACTGCCCCATATACAAAAAACTCACAGCAAGGCCTCAACAAATGATAACAGATAAATCTCAACAACCTGCAGTAAAATCTACAATTCAAAATGGCACAAATAGAACGCATAGAACTACATTAGACAATCTAAGACCTAACTCCATAAGCAGAGCAACACAAAATGGCGGAAATCGAAAGCCCTACGACCAACAGTTTAAACTTCCCTCCACTTAATAGAAATCACACAGCCGCTGATGCAGTGAGAAACACACTATAAATAATAATAACACAAACTCAACTGAAGCACTAATCCACCCTCATTAAAAAAGTCCTAGAAATCCCCCACCTACTAAACAACCATAATTACACTACTCACTGCACTAACCCAAAATGGCCCTTAAACCCAAACACTCTAATAAAACCCTTGCTCTTATTAGAATGGAATGCGAACGGAGTCAGAAGCGAAATATTAGAACTCACTAACCTACTAACCAGACTGAACATAGACGTTGCCTTAATAGCCGAGACCAAACTAAAGAAACACATTACTTGGAGGATACCAAATTATGACATTTACAGAACAGACAAAGAAAACGGACACGGTGGCACAGCTGTAATAGTCAAATCTACAATACAACACTCACTCACTACTATTCAAGGACTTACTAAAATTCAACTAACTGCTATTGACATATACTCTCATAATGTTAACAACTACTGTAGGGGCCATATAACATACCACCTAAAAACGTACTAACGGCTACTGAACTAGACACATTAACGAAGCACAATAATAAATTCATTTTTGGAGAGACTTTAACGCTAAAAGCCCAATATGGAATTCAAGACTTACAAATGCAAGAGGAAAAACGTTACTAAAACACTCAATAGACAACCGATATCAAGTAACAGACCCATTACAAACCAACCCACTACAGTTATCTAGGACATAGACCAGACGTTCTGGACATTTTCATCATGAAGCCAAGACCCATCATAAATTACATAGACGCTCTTGATGAATTAAACTCAGACCATAGTCCAGTAATCATGGGAAATAGACTTTCATCCCATCAGATCAACAGACAAGAACCTTTAACACTAAAACTACAAACTGGGCATCCTTCAGACAATATTAAATGACAGTATAACTCCAAATATCACAATAAATAATACAGAAGAAACTAGACGTTAGCCACCAAAACTTTTCAAGACACTCTTCTGCAAACTTACAACAGTACTACTACCACCAGCTCAAATAGGACTCATAATTCGCACTACATCCCAGGACTAACTGAACTACTTCTACAAAAAGACAACTAAGAAGAAAATGGCAACGTCTAAGACTACGGAAAGACAAACGACAAACTAAAACTTAATTACTAAAAGAATAAATCAACATATTAAAAACTACAAATTTAAACAACTTGACGAACAACTTAAGACTGCAGTTGAAAACGACAACACTTGGAAAAAATCAAAAACTTCACTCATAATAAAACGACCAGAAAAAGACCTCTACATGGAAGAAACGGACAACTTACGATGAACCTAGACAAAGCCAATGCATTTGCAGAGACATTAGAAAATCAATTTAGATCAAAGACAATAACAATCATTATGTACACTTTCAAGCTAAAATCAGAAGGCAAAAAAGACCTACTTAAACGTACCACCGACATGTCAAATACCTATAGCTACCACTACTGAAATAAAGAAAAATTGTAAACTCTTAAATAACAATAAAGCTTCAGGACAAGACAGAATAACTTACTACTACTCTAAAACAACTTCCTAGAAAAGGACTAGTTCCATATGACCAAAATCCTAAATTCTGCACTCAAACTACATCACTACCCAACTCCTTTCAAACAAGCAAAACATCATTTCCATTCCTAAATCTGGCAAAAACCCATATATTTCCTCAAAAATTACAGACCAATTAGCTTACTCGAACCACATAGGGCAAAGTTACTAGAAAGACTAATACTCAAAAGACTACTACCTTACATATCTCAGATACTACCTCTTACACAATTTGCCTTCAGACCTGAAACACTCAACTACTCTAGCAGTTAACGAGACTCATGGACGACATAACAACAGGATTTCTACAAAGACAATTCACAACTGCAGTCTTTTTCGACATAGAGAAAGCTTTTGACTCCGTTTGGCATACAGGCCTAATATTTAAATTAATACAATAATAAAATTCCTGACAGCTATATTAAAATAATTCACTCCTTTCTAAACAAGCGAACATTCAGAACCATAGTTAATAATCAGACATCAGACTGGCATCCAATAAAAGCAGGGCGTCCCTCAAGGATCTGTACTGGCACCAACATTATACAACATTTACACTTCAGACATCCCAACTTCAATACATACTAAAATAGCACAATATGCAGACGACACAGCGATATACTGTACAACATAAAGACATACACCACTCCACTAGAAAAATACAACTACACATCAACAGGATCAGCAACTGGTTCTCCAAATGGAGAATCAGACTAAACGCTGGAAAAAACACAAGCCATCACATTTACAAGAAGAAGACCAAACCCACCTACATTAAATATAAATAACACAAACATTGAATACACAGACTCAGTAAAATATTTTAGGAGGTTACACTCGATAAAAAACTAACATTTAAACAACATATTAAACATCTGAAAATAAAGGCGCAAATCAGAACTTCACACATTTTCCCTATTCTCACTGCAGGCACACTTTCACTAAAACACAAAATAAACCTATATAAAGCTATCATCAGACCACTCATGACATATGCCAGTCCAGCCTGGGGACATGCCGCAACCTCTCACATTAATAATCTACAAATAGCCCAAAATAAAGCCCTAAGAATCATACTCCATGCAGACCGCCAAACTCAGATCTCCATACTACACGATGTTACAGAAATCTCTTACATAATAGACCATATAAAACACTTAGCACACAGACAAAGAGACACAATTCTTACACATAAAAACAGACTAATAAACGAGATAGGTAATACACAAATTCACACTACACTAAGATACAGGACACCAATGCATATAATACTTTAATTAACGAATCATAAAATACTCTAAGAAAACTAAGGCCGTATTTTAATAATGATTACTACTTAATCTATTCCTCGTCGTAAATAAAAACTGCACATAAGTTCATAAAAAATCAGTTGTAAATTCATAAATTCACTCAATATAAACTTAAAAATCAGCTAAAAACAGAGAGAGGATCACTCTCCTTGTTTATCATATAAAATAAAAAGAACACTTAAATAAAAGCACTTAAAGATATCGGGTCAAGACCTTCATAAGGTCGGAACCAAATCTTACTTAAAATAATTGCTTTAGGCTAGCCGACTGTGCATGTAGAGGTTTACATTTTGCGTTTTTTAGAACTGGTATCCATACTTTGTTGACTTTTAATGATTCTTCTTTTTTGTTGAAACTGTTTTTATGTTTGAATATTTCGATGGCTTCTCGTTGTAGACGGGTAAAATCTTCTTAAAGATCATCATAACTATTTGCAGTATTTAATATGTAAATAAATCATTGTTCACACATATTTGTTAACGTAAGTTAAATTTACAATTCATTTTTTAATTTGTCATAGCAACAAGACTTCAACAGGTCTGAAATACTTAGTCTTCTTCTTTTTCTTCTTTCTTCCAGTGTAGACAAGGTATCTATTCCTCTTAATATGCTGAATTAATTGTATATTTCCACCTTTTCTTCGGGCGTCTAATATTTCTTTTCCCAATTGGGAATTTATCCCTAGCTATTTTAACTATTCTGTCGTTTGACATTCTATTTAGATGTACAATACATAGAGTACCGGCTGAAAATATCCTAACACCCAATAGCATAGTAGCCTAAAAAACAAGCCTTTTTAATGAATCTTCAGCAAAATTACAAAATATCGTCCATTAAGTTTTTTATCAAAAACATTACTTTCGAAAAAAACACATAACACTATTATTCCATTCGGTAGAATGTGAAAAAAAAGAAAATAAATAATAGTTTTAAAAAACTAAAACAGCACGCTTTATTAGAAAACCGAACTCAAAATGAAAAATAATTATAATTTCCAACACGCTTGGATAAATGAAAGTGGTCAACAAAAAATCATCTCCAACACATATAGAATAAAACTAGAATTATCAACAAAAAGAAAATAATTTTACCATCAAAAGCGTGGGGTGCTTTTCATGATTTTTACATGTTCTTCTTAGAGACTTTACTTTTACCAATATCTGTTTATTATCAAATATATTAATTGATATAGAGCACTCCACGCTTTTCATGGTAAAATTATTTTCTTTTCGTTGATAATTCTAGTTTTTTCTATATGTGTTGGAGATGATTTTTTGTTGACCACTTTAAATTTATCCCAAGCGTGTTTGGAAAATATAATTATTTTCATTTTTGAGTTCGGTTTTCTTAATAAAGCGTGCTTGTTTTAGTTTTAGTGTTTAAAGCTATGATTTATTATTTTCTGATGATTCTGGCCAGGATGTTTAGTAACAAATATGGAAAATATTGTATTGTCAGGGGTCCTTTACAAGTATACAAAGTTTCAAGTCGATCCAATGTTTCTAAGAGGGTGAAAAATCGTGTTCAAAGATTCCGTTACGTAGATACAAAGACACTTTTTTTCTGATGATTCTGGCCAGGATTTTAGAAAAAAAAAAAGAATGAAAAATTAATGTATTGTCACGGGTCCTTTACAAGTATACCAAAGTTTCAAGTCGATTCAATGATTTTAAGTGGGTGAAAATCGCGTTGAAAAATTCCGTTATATAGATAGATAGATAGATAGATAGATAGATAGATAGATAGATAGATAGATAGATAGATAGATAGATAGATAGATAGATAGATAGATAGATAGATAGATAGCATAGAAGATAGATAGATAGATAGATAGATAGATAGATAGATAGATAGATAGATAGATAGATAGATAGATAGATAGATAGGATAGATAGATAGATAGATAGATAGATAGATAGATAGATAGATCGGATCGCTAGATCGATAGATATATAGATAGGATAGATAGATAGATAGATAGATAGATAGATAGATAGATAGATAGATAGATAGATAGATAGATAGATAGATAGTTAGATAGATAGATAGATAGATGATAGAAGATAGATAGATAATACAGGTCAAGCTATATAAAACGTTGTAAAAAAGGCATATCTTAATCTTAAATTAGCAATACCGATGGACTGGATAAGGCGAAGTTCTAGCGTCACCCAGTGTGCTGCGTATGTTAGAACCCACTAGGGCTCTTTGGCAGCTAAGGTTAATAGTGGCTATCATTACGGGGTTTGTAGTTCACTTTAACCCGAGCCTATTTGGCGGGCGCTGAGCGTTGTGTGCAAATGGTGATGAAATTTGGACAGAGATAGGGATGTGATGACCTGAAGCAGGACATCAGAAACCACATTGCTTTCAAGCCGAGAGTCGGAAATCAGCATTGTTGGAATGAGCCACGCTACTCCAGGTGAGAGCACATCGCCAAATCTCTGGCTGGATTAATGAGTGAGTAAATCGATGAATATGTTTCTATGTACAGTACGCCACTGGGGCAAGCGTCCAATACTGCGTACCATAAAATTTGTATGCAAAGATGTAAATTTGTGCATCTTGATTAACATTTCAGTTATCATGGCATCAATATGGGGAAGTTGCGCTACGTTTGTGTAGGTCTGTCATCCTTGTGAAAGCGCGGTGCTTTGAAAAATATTTTCAAACACTTATTCTGTATAATTCTGTATTCTTCGTTATGCTGTTTGCGAGGATGCTCCAGGCCTCACATCCGTACAGTAGCATGCTGCGGATCACGCTTTTATTACACTTAAAAGCTTGATTTCTTACGTGATCAATGTTATTTCGACATGAAAAATGGGTATAAAATTGCAATTGCTTGCATTTGCTTTATGTTGTAGATGTCGAATATGAATTTTGAACGTAAGCTTGGGGTCCAGGATGGACCCCAAGATTACTTCACTGAATGTTTTCGGGCGAAGATTTTGAGTTCACCAAGGTTAGTTGGATGGTGACCGTCTGGTTGATTTAGTGAAAAGGATCGCTGGGGTTTTTGTCGTGTTTATCTTTATGTTCCATAGCTGGAACCAAATATAGATGCGGTTTGCGAGCGGTTTGGAATACATGGATTCGATTAGGAAGAGATTTGAAGAGGTAGTCTGGTAAAAGAAACAGGTATCATCGGCGGATGATGCGGTATGGATGTAGGGGATAGTAGGAAGGTCTGATACGATAACGTATACAGTTATGGGTGAAAGGACAGCACCTTGGGGACTCAACTCCCGCCAGATTGCCTTGCAGTCCGATTTATACCCAATGATCGAAACATAGAATTTTCTGTGGCAGTGAGGTTATTTTGCAATTAATTTAATAAGTGGTTGCCGAATTTGAAATTTGATTAGTTTATAGATAAGCCCATTGTATCCAGGTGGTATAAAATGCCTTCTCAATGTCCGGGAATACAGCGATGGTACTACGTTTCCTGTTATAACCCGTGACATATAGGATCAACCAGTCTTGCTAGCTGGAGCGGAGTGCTATGTAAATTTCGAATCCAAATTGGTGGTTTGGTAAAGAGCTTGTCTGTAACTTCAATTTTGAGTCTTACCAAAAATTATTTTCTCCAAAATTTTGCCCAGTACAGGCAGCAGATTAATTGGTCGCAAATTGTCTGGGTCTGATGTATTCTTGCCGGGGTTTTTGAGAGGGTTATGACTTGGCAAGTTTCCATACGGTTAGGAAAAATACTGTAACTTAATACAGTATTTAAAGATTTGGAGGTGATAAAGGAGTAAGTTTTTGATGGGTGATTTTTGGACAGCAAGGGTTCGAGGATACCATCGCTGCCAGGGCACGGTTAGGATTCAGGTTACGTATTAATTGTAGCGCACCTCTGTAAGGTGGCTATCTGGAAGGACATGTGGGATAGGGTAGTAGCAAGAAACGTAGTAACAACGTCATTTACCTCAGCTGCTGTACGGAGTAGTGAGTTCATGTGGTCGGAACCGATTGGCCAGATGTGTATGCAAGGACCTGGGCCTTTATCGCCAGGGTGTATAGACCCAGGTATCATTGCTGCTGATTGCGAAGGAGGAGGCAGGAGCTCTGCTCTTCTGATCCTTTAAGGATATCCCACGGAGGAGTTCGATCAATATTTTGTTGAGTCATAGACTCTTCCCATCGGTCCTGACTAAGTTGCTGCAATCGGCTTTCGTACCAGATGAACATTAGCGATTGTTACTTGTTTGTGTTGACGGGAGCCAAAACGTCTGTATAATCGAAGATAGTAGCGCTTTGTTGATAAATAATGTTGAAGTGTAGGGTCCGTATATTTTTGTGGTGCTGCAGTGTAGTTTTGTTGGTGTTGTTAGATAGTCTACCCAGCTGTTTTATCGTCGCCTGAAATTTAGAATGGCGTCTTTCAAGTTGTTGTGGAGACTCAACAGAAAGTGTAGGCTCAATCATTGATTGAGCATGTAAGTGTATTTCTGCCAGTGCGATTTGCGCTTTTTGTATAGAAAAAGGTGGCGATTTATTGAAAAAGATGGTTGGTAATTTTAAAGTGTATGGGTGTATGATCCGAGTCCAATGCGTTTTCAATGGTGTTAATGTGTGCTGATATAGTTACTTCTTCGAAAGGACTATGTCAAGGATATCGATCGAATGCCAAAAGCTGTGTGACGGAAGAAAGTGTGATCCCATGGAGCAGAGATTCTATGTTTTGAAGCTGCGACAATAATTTGAAGTATGAGGCCTGAGGCATTTTTGGACACGACAATTCCAGAAATGATGTTTAGAATTAAAATCTCCCGCAAGCAAATAGCTGCGGGAGACAGAAGTTAGGATATTGTGGTCGTGTCTGGTTTATTTGCTTAAAGGAGATTTATAGATAGAGGCGATTAAGGTGGTTTTGATTTGGGGAAGTTGGGACTAATATTCCAGTAGCCTCAATAAATTGAAGCCTGGGAATGTTGGTCACTCTATGGCTGATGGTTCTTTTGATGCAGATGGCTGTTCCTCCAAGGGGATAGCGAAGCTATAATTTCTCCTGCCAGTTATTTAAATGTTCCGGACCACAAAGAAAACAATGTCATGTAAACAAACTGCGTTATTTTTATACGTTATTACGTAATTTGAGACAAATGTAAGTAATTTCTACACGTTTGTTTTTCCATTGTGTTTATAATTTACTACAACAAGAGAAGTAAGTAGTATTATCAACTGGTCCAGAATGTGTTTTTAGTCCGAGCTTTAGCGAGGGCTACCAAGTAAGTTTGAGACTAGTAATGTACTTACTTCCCGAATTGCGTATATAATTTTGTTAACTCCTGTACTAATAATTATTAGTACAGTATTAGTAATTTAATATTTCGTGTGAAATTTATATCTTGGTTTGAAGAGTTCAATTGTTTGAGAGCAGGGTGAATGTTCATAAAACAACTGCAATTGTTTATTGTTATCGGAATTGGGTGCAGATACTTTAATAAACAGTTTCAGACTGCATATTAATTACAGATATGATTAATTGTGATGTAGAGGAAGCGGCCAATGTTGCGGTTCATTTTCTATTACCAGAACACATGCGATAGTACAATAGATTCTATGAAAGATAAGTTAATACAAAGTAGAGAAACATATGAAGTAAAATAAGAAAAATACTAATGAAAATCAATCAAATTTTGTGACAAATGTTAATAATTGTAACATTTGTTCAATCACTAATAAATTTGAATTGTCAAAGTTGAGAAATAAGTGTGATACAATAAAATTGTTTTTGTTTTAGTCAATAAATTTGTAAGTAGGATAACATTTTTTACATTATTAATTAGATTAATTACTTTTCATCCCTAGTGAAGTAAGTTGAGCAATTACATGCCGTTTGTCAATGGATACCAAGGCCTCTGTAGTAATTTCAACTTACTTCCCTAAAAACAGAATGAATGATATAATTAGGTCATTATTATTATAGGAGTGAAACAAAAATAATGTAGCTGCACTCTTACTCTTTGATAACTATCAGATATTCAAATATTAAATTCTAATAAATTATTTATAAACAAGTAACCTAGCAACTATCTTATGTGCTACTTGAATAAATAAATATATTGCAAAATTAAGAAATTAAATTTTGATTCATTATTTACATAATTTTAAGTATTGTAAAAAGTAATAAAGCCTACTACCCGCAAACTGTAAGTGAATTATATTTGGAATGTTTCGAAAACCTCGGCCTTTTGGACCTCGTTTCTCCAAATTCCATTTTCGACCAGATATCACTTAGAATTTTTGTTATGTGGCTTACAATTTTGCCATGCAAGGAGAAAATACAAAAAATGCCATATATTTCATTAAATGTACTAACTATACAACATATACTCAAATACTCTGAACGTAGATAAAACATTGTAGACAACAACTTGTGGGTGGCATTGATAAAAAAATAATTGTAATTGTCGACAATGGTATTATCAAACCGGCTTTCCTTGAATGTTATTTATTTGTATGCGGATTGTTTAGTTTATTTTTGCCTCATTACTTATGATTTGCAAAGAGAAAATTTTCCAATTGAATAAAATACATCAAACTTATAACGAAAATCTCGGTTAGCAAGAACAAATTTTATGGCACTGTGCGGAAAAAAAATGCGAGTTAAAAGAGACTTGGATGGAAATATTATTGAACAAGTTTCCGCAATTAATTTTCTTGGAATCTTTAATTTCTGAAACATAAAAAGGACACAGAGATCAAATTACAAAAATATAATAATATAAATGAAATCATAAAACGAAAATTGGAAAAACAAATGTCCATTAGAAATATATATATATATAATCTTGTAAGCCCTTGTTTCGAGATAGGTATCATTGAGTGGCCCGGGGTCAGCGTTCCGCCTCCTAGATAACACCTAGTAATCCATGGGAAAAGTCGGTAATTTTGCTTAGTGGCCTTTATATCCAAGCTGAATGATCTTTTACGACCCCCGCAGAGATTGAACCCGCAACCCTCGGCCCCAGAGGCAAGGAACCTAACCTCTAGCCCACCGCAATATATATATATATATATACTATATAGATATATTTATTATTATTTATTATTTACTTAATCATTGTCATTTTTGGTGGCTAATAGACATGAAAGGTGAAATTAAATAATATTATATATATATATCGCGAGAAAAATCTGAGGCATTGATTAACTTAATTCATCGTAATTCGCTTAGGGCTATATAACAGTAAAAGCCTCCCTTAAAATATAGGAATGAACATTGAATTCTGAACTCAAAGACTTTTATTTAGTAGTAGATGTGGTGTATGAAAAAGTACAATATTAATAATGCCAGTAGACCTATTCGTTACCACAGCGATAACCAATCCATGTACATTATACAATTTAGCAATATTTCTGCTGACGATTGTGTTATTTAATTTAGTTTGAAATGGGTATTTTTATTGGCAGGCAATTTATTTTCATTCTACACGATTATAATGATTTTTCTAGCCGTTTACTTAGTAAAGGTAATTAAGAAGAGGCCATTAAATAAAACAAGTCAAATTTCACTTTTTTATCTACTACCTATTCTTTTTTCAAAAAAAAAAAGTCCGCCATACAGAAACTGCAGAAACTAAGATTAATGTCTCCCAGGCAGTCCGAATTTGTGGTCTAGTTGTGATTGTTTACTGAATATATACCAATAAAATACGAGAAACTCAATTCTCATACCAGCTTATTTAAAAGTGTCGGACTCCAGTGAAAATAAAATCATGCATAACTGCTAAGCAATTATCTATTTTCAGATTGAATAATTTGATACAAATTATAAATTAATATCTACTGATTTTTCCCAGCATTAAAGTATGAATAAAATCAAAACTAACGTATCTATATAGATATAGGTTACATTCCAATTGAAATATTAATAAACTGTATATTATACAGATACAGTGCGACGAATCAAACATGGGGGTTGCTAAAATAAAACTTTAATTTCGGATGTCGGGTAAAACTACCACTTATAATATTCGGATTGCGCTGAGTTTTTGGATATCTCCCTCGGTTTATTTTAATAGCATTACCCGAGTTCGTTGAGAAATATCGAAAATTGTCGATCGCTAGAGGGATATTTAAATTTTCGTTGTCATGTAAAACGCCTCAATACGGAATGTCCTAATTTTGCTGGTTTACCGAACTCTACTTTACTTTTTTACTTGGTTGCTATAACTTATGTCAAATTTTGATTCGATGATCACAATATATATGTATATATATAGTGCCTTCATGTATAAGTCGCAACCCCAAGCGCCTGGCAGGCCAAGCGGTCCTAAGCCCCCCACGTTTGCCGGCAGTGAATTGGCGGACCGAGCAGGCAAAGCAGGTTTCCATTCACTTTCTCTGTACCCTATTTAGTGTTAGTTGTGTAACTGTAAGGTTACAGACTCTGTTTTTCGAAGTTTTCTTTTTAACAAACTTATCGATTGAGTGTTCAACTTATGGAAGTTTGAACTGTGGTAGATTTCCGTATAATGTGGTGTATATCATTGAACAGAGGTATTTTTACTTATTGACAAATGCAAGAAGGAATCCTACAAATTGTCGCCCGTAAAATGTTGCAGGTCAATTCTCTAACGCAACTGTCCCAAATAAAGCAACGATTTCAAATGCTCGAACATAGAACTTTAAGAAAATATTCGAACTGTGAACTCCAACGTTCCAGGAAGGAAATTTGATAGCGTGTTTAAAATCGTCTTATTCGGATTCGAACATTGGATTGAAGCTGTAAAGAGATAATTTTGAAAATCTTTTGTCATAAAGGTAAGGAATATATATATAAATATAATATAATACAGAAGGTTCATAAAATATGTAAAGATTACATGCAAAAAAACTATGTTATAGAACAAAATAGAATAACATATGTCTCAAATATATTCACACAGTGAAAGTTTTCTTTAACATGTCACCATGCTCGATGACACCATGTGTTGATCTGGTATTCCAGAGATTGTCCACTTCATCCATTACGCTATAGAGTTTGAGGTGTGTATGCACGGAAGGCATCAGTAAACGCATTCTCGGAGATCAACTGATAGACTTCACCTGTGTCCGGTCTGTAGACGATACACTAAAAGGCCCCACAATACAAGCCTGATGAAATGAAATCCTCAGACCAATAGAAGGATACAAAAACGACAAAACATAACACAGAAATAAGACAACAATAAAAGTAGAGATTAACACAAAATGTGAAATACGAACAAACTGAAAAGACCTTGAAAGGATGCTGAGAAATAGAATACCAAAAGCCGCATCAGCTAATTCACCACCAGGAATAAGAAGTTTATGGGAAGACCAAAGAAAAGATGGAACAGCATCAATTTCGAGCGGAAACAAACTAGTAATAAGCCTAAACCGTGATGTTGAAGAAAGAAAGAAATTTGCACAGACCTGATGTCGGGGAAACGAGCAGGTCATTCTGTCGGACCCTCTCTCTTCAGTTTATCCATCTTGGTAAATGCCCATCGTTTTGGAGGTTCTTCTTGGTACCTGTTCTGATTTTCGCTGCACTCGGGTTACGATTTGAACTCTGCTAACCATAAGCAACACACAACTTTATCTTGAGAAGACGCCATTTTCGGTGTATTTAGCTCACCAGCGCCACTACATATTGCTAAAACTTTGACAATTGAAGTTAATCTCCTTTGATAATGAGGACAACAAATATGGTAATTTTTTATTTTATAGAGATATAAAATTGTATACATCATTTTTGCACACGGTGTAAAAATGTTGGTCAATGGCTATTTTTCGGTGTATATTGAATAGAATCGGTGAAGATCTGCAAAAAAAAATCAGGAATCTATTCAAGCCAAACCTCTCTACTTTAATTCCTTCGTAATCCGTTTAATAATATTGATCTGAGACCACAGAGGTTCTAGCACAAATTACAATTTCAGTCAGAACACTTTTTAGGGCTTTAAGAACATTTCCATCATCAGCTTTCAAAAGATACCCGAAATCTCTGAGATCGACTTTACCTAATGGAATTATTTCCATACTAACTTTCTGAAGGATAATGCCCTTATCACGTAGGGCTGACATCTGGTGGCCGATTGTCAGAAGAGTGGGATCTAACTACTGAGGCTTGTAAGATCACAATCACTTAACCTCACATGTTTGTATTAATTATTTATTTGTATTATATGCTTATATTTGTGTGTTCCACGCCTTAGCCAAGTGCTGTTAAAGCACCATGCCTTAGTGCAGAGCGACGAGACTTCCGCTGCGTCGAGTCCTTATGGGGGAAATTTTCTCATGGGATCGTGCCACATGTTCTTTCAATCTACGAGACTTAACTGTTCTTATTATATCTGGTTTTGTATAAAGATCCTGTAGCTCTCTAGTAAGTGGTCTTGGCCAATTACTTGTCTATTCATCTCGCTTTGGTCGAAAAATGTTCTTAAGAAAATATGATTCTCAAATGATCGTAATATTTTCTCCTTCCTTAAAGTAAGAGTCAATGTTTCGCATTCATATAACTGGAAGAAAAACAGTTGTATATGCTTTCAGTTTTAGAGGAGTTGAAACAACAAGATTCGATGTATGTATGGTCTAATAGCCTGCATTTCCAGAAGTGAAGTTTTAATTTCTTTCTGCAACACCTCATTCCTGTTTGTAATTATGTGTTCCCTAGGATTTTAAATTCAGCCACTTCTTCAAAATTTCCCTGATTTGTCATTAACTGTCCATTTCAATTATATATTTCAATAACCTGACCATGGTGTTTAGATTTATTGATATATACTTCCATTCCCAATTTCTTAGTGGTTACTCAAATAATAATGGAAAATAATATGCCTATATATTACGGTAAAATGGTGGTTAGGGCCTTGGCAACATTCCTGGCTGTTGAGAATAGAATTCTATTCATTTTAACCGATTACTGTAGAATACAAATGAACAGGTAGACAACACTGCATGCCATTTGATTGAGGGAAATCCTTTAATCCCATCGGTTTTCTGCATGCCAATGATTCAATAAGCTTTACCGTAAACATGCTCCATCGGTCTTTGTGGATAGTTTGATCGCTCCGTGGTTCGATTCCTGGCAAACTTTGAAATAAAGTTACGCTTATACCGGGTGTCTACAATGTTCAATTTATCTGCACTAATTATACAATGATCAAGCCATGATGATACGTATTATACCACTACTTGTGTTCTTTATTTGTATTTAGTGTACTCCCTTCAGCCTTAAATAAAATTGGTCCTTGGATTTTTAAAGACGGCTGGAGTTTTTACTGGCATTGTATTGTTTTCGTACCAATTTCACTCAATCACAACTATAACATTACGTTGACTATTTAATTCGTGCCCCAAAATGGGAGTCAATGACCAATCACGTTTCAATGAATTTTGTTTTTCAGCCAATGACAGTCGTGTTTCACCTAACTATTTATCGAACTCTGTTTATCAAAACAAAGAAAGCTCTTCCTTTTTAATATACTGAACGGGTCAGAACATTATATTGCAGTGACTGACTCTCCAACAAATACGTTGAATATAGCAAGTAATGAACAGATATCTTCGAATTACACATTTGATAATTGTGTGTTCAATAAATTGTGTTTTCAAATAATGATTTTAATGAGTTATTTCCAAAAAAAAACCTATAATGTTGGTTATAATATACAGTTTCGTGTGTTTCATTTTTTCTCCACTAGGGTGCATTCTTACAATATTGCGATCTTAGTGGGTTATCTCTGATTGTGATCCTTATTCGGCAATAAATAATATCACGTTGTAGTGAATAAACATAACCACACATTTCTGATTTATTTTCAAACATCGCCGTTTACATTAAATATATAAATATTTAAAAATACCAGTAACTATATTTAAATAGTGGTTTTTGAGTAAACAGTTTAATTGTATTCGTTAAATAGTCTTAACAAATACCACTCTTGATTTCCTAATCCTCTAGATAAATTTGAAATCAATCGTGGCATTACTTATGACAATGCTACGTAAATGTTACTGTTACGTCTGTAGTGTTCACGTCAAAATATGTTCTCCACTAATGTTATTTGAAAATAAAAAACGATAAAATGTTTATTTTTTATTTATTGACTTCTTTAACATTTAAGATTGCCATTGCAAAGCTTAACAGAAAACAAGAAGGAATTTAAATAAAATACAATAGTATTCCAGTATAAAGCATTATTATATACAGTAAGGGCCGGTTATAACAGTAGAAGTTAAAAGTACAGTATTTGTTGGTTATTAACATATGCTAAAATTTTAACATATTTTAATAATTTTCGTTTCATTAACTATTTCATGCAAAATGTTAGTTAACATTGTGTTAATTTTAGCTGATGTCACAAAAATTACAAATTCGAAACTCGTGGCACATTGGTTGAGATTTCAGCGCACTCTGATGCGATTAAAAAAAATAAGTAATGAGTGGATGAATGTAATTCCAGACCAATTTCCTTTTTATATTCTTGAAGGTTGTATCAATTTCCAAAATACGAGTTTTCTTTGTCAAGATTGAATTATAACTTTGAATCGCGCGCTTTTGTTTGCTTCGGGTTCTGTTTCAAATGCATACGTTTTGTATTATGACGTATTGTGTATTGAAGGAATTTAAATGCACGTTTGTCCCTGGTGTAGATGTTAGGGATGGAGACAAAAATATATGTCAATTCAGTACTCATTTGGAAAAACATCTCTAGACTTAATATTCCCATAAAAATAGTACCAATTTTTTCCGATAGAATATAATTGTAAATTTTGAGGTTAGTATTTATAAATATTGAATTTTAGCAAGTGATATTTTGACGTCATTTTAATTATACTATTTTTAGTCTGATCATCTTACCTTCAATATTAATGTTGATTTATTCTTGGACATGTTTCAAAACAATTCTGTTTTATCGTCAGCTTGTCCAAACTGGTTTGATTTTATGTTGCACACACCTGGATGGAACTGACATCGACATCCAGGGTGTGCAACATAATACAACATAAATCAAACCAGCCTGGACAGCTGATGATAAAACAGAATTGTTTTGAAACATGTCCAAGAACAAATCAACATTAATATTGAGGTAAGATGATCATGACTAAAAATAATATAATTAAAATAACCTCAAAATATCACTTCCTAAAATTAAATATTAATTACAACTTCTTAAGTTACAAGGAAGAAACAAAACCAGAAATTGTGTGTGTGTTATAAACGGAGCATGACCTTGTTTGGAGGTTCTTTGGCCAACCACAGGATGGACCTGACATCGACATCCAGGGAATGCAACATAAATCAAACCAGTGTGGACAAGCTGACGATAAAACAGAATTGTTTTGAAACATGTCCAAGAACAAATCAACATTTATATTGAGATAAGATGATCAGACTAAAAATAATATAATTTATAAATAGTTATATACATTTCTAATTATAAATAGGACTTGCCACTGTAGAGATTAGAACTTCTGTCTGACGATCAACAGAAGAGCTATCATATGAGCGAACACATCTGATGTTCCGTTATATTCTAAGTAAATATAACTTATTGGTCATGAACCTACAAGTTCTAAAGTGACCGTGAGTTCGTATAACACGTTGTTAAAAGTAGCACTTGTCGATGAAACGGAAGTTTTGTTAAATTGTGTGTTAAAACAATATAACAATTTGATAAACATTAACAATCGTTGTAAACAGACGCAACTAAAATTTAGAGGCTATATAAACGTTTGTTTTATAATGTTGAAATAGTCTATGCGAGTGAATGAAAGGGATATCTTAATACTAATATAGAACCCTGATTGAGGCTACGGCTAAATTTGATAACTCATGATTTCTCTAAAATATCTAAATGTTCTTGTTTTCGTATGCCTTATTTAAATTATTATACATTATTGCATAAAATTGTAGAAATTAACGTCATAGCTTCTATTTTGATTCGGTGATTAGGAAATTAAAGAGAGATGAACAGATAGGTGAATGGAGAAGACTCCATAACAGTGAATTACATGGTCTTTATAGGAACCAGATATAATCAGAACAGTTAAGTCTCGTAGACTGCGATGGGGAATGAAAGACGTGCAAGGAAGCTTCTTGTAGTGAAACCAGAGGGAAAACCCCAGTTGGTAGACCAAGAATGAGGTAGGAGAATAACATTAACTATGATTTGAGGGAAGTAGATTATGCATGGGATGATTGGAAAACATTGGCTCAGGATAGTGATGTAATGGAGAGCTTATGTCCGAGCGGCCATGAACCTACGGATTCGATAATGCCAGTTAGTTTACTGATAGGTTAGATTTAGGAAATTAATTAAGAAATCTAATAAATGGTATTTTCTGTTATTCTTCCTAATTGATTTGTACATAAGTTACATTTTATACGCGTGAATTAGTACACAAATAATGGGGTTTGTATGCCAGGAATCCACATGTACAGTAAATTGGAATAAAAAACCGAAAGCGCACAAATTATTGTTGCGATATGTTTTACCTGAGTAAAATGTGTATGTTGTTTTTCATTTCATAAAACAAATGCGAAATGTCTTAAAATATGAGAATTAGAGATAATTTTAATCTAAGATCGCATTTAACAATGGAAGCCATGTATTAGTCAATTGTTCAAACCTTTATGAGGCGCCTAGATTTTCCAATGAACTGCAAAACTAATCCGGTGTACACTAATCTTGCCAACTTAGAATGATTAGAATAGATTTATTTAGCCTGGTGGAGTTAAAGGCCATGTGGCCTTCTCTTCCACTCACCAGGACAAACTATGTTACTATATAATACAAAACATTAAAATAATAGTCATACTAAACAATTAATTATCTGTCAAATTGAATTAATAATGAAAATAATGTCTAATAATACAATGGAATTAAATACAATTAAAATCAAATTAATGATAGAATGAATACGGAAAGGAATAACAGCTCGAATCTACTATACATAAAAAGAAAAAGAAAGAAAAAAATTTACAAAGTAATAAACTACAATGAATTAATCTATGCTTTTTATACAAGGCATTAGGCAAATATATTAACGAATCTTAAATTGATTTTTATGAAATAATGAAAAAATACATTATTTATTTTTAAAAAGTAATATTAGTGAGTTGTTTCTGTTAGTAATTTTATTTTCAATTTGTTTCTGAAAGATGGTAAAGTTTGACAGTCTCTAACATAGGGTGGAAGGTAATTCCATGTTCTAACGAAATAAAATGAGTGTGCAATATGTGGTATAAGGACCTTAATGAGGGAATAAATATATTAAATAAACAGCAATCTGTTAGCGGCAGTTAGTATTATAATGGCTAACATGACGCTAGCCGTCATTTGTTTTCTGTTAGAATACTCGTATTAATAGATGGACTCCTGGCATAGAATAGTCCAAAAATTTCAATCTATAACAGTCAGTTGCAATAGTTTTTAATCGAAATATGTTTCTCAAGACAGTGTGTGTTAATTTTAATTGAACATTTCTTAATATTATTGTGAGAAGTTTATTAAGTGTGATAAATGTTATAGGAAATTTAAAAAGGACTTAAGTGTTCGTCTTTATGGTTTTCAATAGCATAAAATAAAATGGTATTCCCTAGTAAATAACGTAGATTTATATTATAGTTCTCATCGGGGAATATGTCTGATTTTACAAAATGCAAGTCATTTTAAGCTTAATTTGTTTAAGGTCAAACAGAATTTCACAAAGTATTTATCGTATAAAATTATTATGAGAGATTCTATGCAAAATGATCGCATACATACTGTAGATTCCAAAAAAACCGAAATTACGTTACAATTTATGTAAATAATTACCTCAAGAATGTATTATGGTGGTTTTTCCTTTAAAAATCCTGAATATACCTGAAAATTGAATCGGAAGTTGACGTGAAAGTAACCTAAAAGGCATCAAATTATCTACAATAGAATAACTAATGAGATACACGCTAACAAATAAAATGGAATGTCGCCGATACTTATCTAATCTAATCTTTCTCACCAATCTGACCTATCTGTTAATATAATATAACCTACATAATTTAATATAATATACCTAACCTACCTAATCCTACAACCATAATCTTACTACATACTCTTATCTAACCTACCTAATATAACGTAACCTGAATAAATATGTTGATAATGGCTGTAGCAGAAACTTGAATAAAAATTATTTATAACTGTATATACAGTTTGAAACTAGTGGTTCGTTGGATGTAAGATTCATTGGTGCTCATCTTGCATAGAATGGTCTTGTTATGTTAACAGAATATTGATTTATTTTAAGTGATTTTTATCTCCGTTTCATTTAATGTATAACGGAAGGGTTGAGAACACAAGGGGATCAAGTCTAGCATGCCATGTTTGAAGAAACGAGATGTTTAATAGTATAATTGCCATATAAGTATGTGACAAGTGTATCTTGACAAAATCGAGTGTTAGAAAAAAGAGATGACGTCGAACTTTTTCGATTTTCGGAGATTCGCAGGCATGACTTGCATACTACTTTTTGGACGATATTAACGTAATTTAGTAATACATGAATTATACTATTTAATATAAATTAGTACTATGAGAAAGGACGAGATGAAAGTATTGCTTGCAAAAAAAGTTAATAGGTAACGGATTTTTTATGCTAAAAGTTAAGTTTAACCACACAGTATAGAAAGCAAAACTATATTTTGGTCTTGTTTTCACATGCTTCATCTAAGAGATCGTAGGACTCTCCAGCCCTATCCCTTCTCTATAAAATACTACACACTTCAACGCCTAATTATTTATCACACCGCTTCATTATACTCTCCGACGCTCATAATTTAGACACTCGATCCCATTAGTACATTGTCCTTTATATCCATCAACACACTGTGTTCACAATATTCTGCAGTTTCACTTAGCCAGAACATGGAATTCCCTTCCGCCCTAAATCACAGACTGTCAAACTATAAACATCGTTCAAATCAAATTAAAAAAATTTAGTTAATAAAAGTAGCGTATCACCTCACTGATAGTATTACTTCAATAACGAATGATAATTTATTTTATGAAATTAGTAATGAAGATTAAGAAATATTTTCAGTTGTTTGGTTTTTAATATTGTATAACCGACAATTAAATTAATTATATCTCATTATTTTCTTTGTTTTTTTTTTGTTGTCCTGTGCATACCTTAGATAAGGGGGACATCTGTCCCTTAATTTAATCTTGCTTTTCGTACATTTTATTATTAGTTATCATCATCATCAACAATCACGGTCCATGTGGCTTGTTCCTGTCTCATAGATTCTCATGCAAAACTTGGCTCCCTTTCTTCTTCGGTCTACCAACAGTCCTGCGTCCTTTTGGTTTGTATTTAAATATAATTTTTAGGAATTCGATCATCTTCCATTCTTTTAACATGTTCTTTTCCATTTTTTTTTTCTGGATTAAGTTTGGTCTTTATTTTATCATTACACATTATTATGTTATCGCTCTTAATCTTATAGATAGTATCCATCCATCCATCCATAGTAATTCTGCTCGAAGGCAGGTACTTCACTGCAATCATAGCATTTTCATGCTATGCTTGCAGCTTTACTAGTCAATTGTAGGTATGGTAGCTTCCCGTTGCTTCCCACACCGGTGAAGGATGATGTATGAAAATGAGAAGGATGATGATGATGGCCATATGATTTCGGGGACCGTTTGGGCCGTAAAGTTTTCCTGACATTTGTCTTACAGGTGAGAAAAAAACCTAACCTCACCCAGAAAACCAGCCCCGACCGGGGATCGAAACCCGGGCCCGCTGCGTGACAAGGCAGCACGCTACCTCGAGACCAGAGCGGTGGACATAGGATATCTTATTGATCAAATTTTCATTTAGTATTTTATATTAAAGTTAATTGTGATTGCTATATTCTAATATACACGCGTGTTGTCCTGGTGAGTGAAATGGAAAGTCACATGATCTTAAACTCCACCAGGCTAAATAAAAATAAGTAAAACAAATAATTCAATAATATAATACAGGGTGAATTCTAATTACACCGACAAAGTGCAGGGACTGATTCCTGACTGTAAATGGAGGAAAAAATGTCATATTAATAAGTGTCCATAAATTTATCTTTGCCACGGTAGATGGCATTGATGAATGACATTCTCTCGGCCCTGTTGCATGGTCTGCTAGATCGCCGGACTTAGATCCCCTGGATATTTACCTCTGGGGGCATCTGAAAAGCAGTGTGAATTACTGAATCAGTTTCTGATGTGCATACCCTTTAATAACGTGTCCACATCGCCTGTGACCCTTTTCGGAGAGAGGCCGGAACATGCGAAAGAATGAGGCAATCCATGATAAGACGTGTGAAACGCGTACATTGTATCCGAGGAGGCCACTTTTGAAACATCTGTTGTGACGTGGATGTGATTATGCTATGTATTGTGTGCCGCATTGTGTGTGTTGTCGTTGCACGCATATCGTTCATTTCCGGACGTTTTGTCCTTCGTTTCCAGTCAGGAATCAGTCCCTGAAGTTTGTCGGTGTAATTACCGTTCACTCTGTATAGTATCTGAGTTGCAATCTGAATTTTCTTCGTCTTCTTTGACACTATACCCTAGGATGGCCTTGACCTTCTTCTAGAGTTTCTGCCATTCTTCTCTCTATCTGGCTAATATTTTTGAATTCCTAAATCCTGGCCTTTCTGCGCCCTCTTCAATCCCATCCTCCCACCCTAGTTTTGGTCTACCTCTACTGCTCTTTCCTCCGGGATCTGATAATGAAACCCTCCTAGCTGGATCATTTACAGGACATTCGGATGACACGCGGTCTCCCCACATCATCGTACACTTTGTACGCTTAAAAACGTACAGGCGGCAAAGCTCAGAATTTGTCCTATGGTGCCGTCTTTCACCATCTAATATTTGCGTTTTAAAACATCGGAGCCCGACCTCATCATGTTTGAAAAATATCCAAAACTTCTGCTCCATGCAAGAAAATTGGTCTAATGTGGGCCTTAAGTACGAAGATATTAATTTTCGTAAACAATATTCTTGATTTCAAGTGCTTTATGAGGCCATAATAACGTATAGCGGCACACAACAATGGGTATTACTTTCTAGAGTTATTTTCTTTGTTGACAATTGAACCCAGGTATTTAAAACTGTCAGCTGTACTTACCAATACTAAGTGTGTCGGGTAGATGAAGGGTGTTTTCACAACACACAAAAACTGTCTTTTCTTGCAGTCTTAACTCTTAGCACCTAAAAATCCTTTCCCTAGTTATTAATCCATAATCAGTTATACGGAGTATTTAAACTCTATTGGCAATCACATTTTTTTATTCTTCTTAAAATATGATCATGGTGAAATTTAGTTATAATTACAACAGTATTCTTATGACGCTGTTGCACTAATCAATTTTGCAGTACTTACTAACATTTCTTACTATTTTACATTTTCTAACGATTCTTAAAATATTTGTTTACAATTGTTAATTATTTATATTGTGTACGCAACATCTCAATCATTTCTACAGAACCGTAGTGCGCATGCGCAACGCCTCGTCGACAGATGGCATGACTATCTGTGATAACGGCATGACCACCCGGTCAATATTACTTTTTATTTTGTTCGGTTAAAAAGGGGTAAGTTAAATTACAAACTTAAATAATTTAAGTTTAATTTAATTATTAAATTAAAACTTTATTGCAATAATATGTAGGCTAAATGATTTACTTTGTTAGGTTGCGAATTATGTGCTAATGTACACCCATTTTTAAAAGCAGAGTTTGGGAATTTATCAAGAAGTTTGGTCATAATAACTGCACAGATAGTACTGTCATCTATGAAGCATTCATAATAACGCATTGTGCGTGCGCACTACTGTTCTGCCAAAAAAAAAAAAAAAAAAAAACATGGCGAGTCAGAAAATGTGCGGTTTTCCATTTTAACATTTTTATGTGGAAATTGTCTCGTAGAGATAAGTGAAGTCTAGTGAAACACAAGTTTCATTTGCTTTTGGTGGGACTAGGGGGAATAAAAAAGAGAGGGAAATCTGTGCTTGTTCCGCAGAAGTGCGCCTAAAGTAACTGAAAAGATAGAGCGCCAGCGCCGTAAATCTGGCAGATCTTGGGTTTCAAATTCCCGGTTGAGGTGGCATATTTTTCTCTCTGGTTATGTTATTTTTTAGTGAAAATAGGCCTTAGCATACTTTTTGGACTGTAGAATGTCTACTTGCGTAAGCCATAACAAAAACAAAACTTCGATATATAAAATCAAAAGACATTTACATCTTTAATAAGCTACCTTATGAAGCATTATAGAGTGGACTTCTATTAAATTTAAAACTGCATTTTTTACACTCATTTTATAGTGTGAATCTATGTATAGTCTTCTTTTTTTTTTTGTATGGCTACTTGCTTTTATTATATGTTGGGTTGTAACTTGATTTTCCTACTAGGCACAATAATAATATAATAATAATATATAATAATAATAATAATAATAATAATAATAATAATACAAATAATAATAATAATACAATTAATATATTAAAATAAAAAGGTTGTTTAGAAGATGGGTATTAAATATGGCGAATGGCTATAAGGGATTAATTAGAAAAAGAGGATATATTTTGATTGAGGAAAACTGAGTTACTTCAGAAGCATTCAAAATTAATAATAATAATAAAAATAATATTTTCTACCCAATTCCATATGGTTTCTTCTTGGCATTTCTCTCCTGGAATTTAGCGGAATTGTTACCCACTTCTGAGATTGGGCGCCTGGAAGGCGGAGTAGTTTAGTGATTGTAACCCACTTCTGAGATTGGGGCGCCTGGAAGGCGGAGTTACCTTACCCGGATGATAAGATGTGTGATAAATGATAACGAAGCAGCACAAGAGTCCTATAACCTAAGTTACCTATATATCAGACCAGGGGGCAACCACAAGAATAATTCCCTATAAATAAATACGTGATCTGACGGGAAATCGAACCGCTATTTTATGAATTGGTCAGAAGCTCTGTTCACTATGAGGCTTTATCAATAATAATAATAATAATAAATAATAATAATAATAATAATAATAATAATAATAATAATAATAATAATAATAATAATAATAATAATGAAGTTTTCTCTACGTATTAAAACTGTTATAATACAAATCTGACTCCAATAGAGTTTACTTTTCGACATAGAGAGAAAAATAGAAAAGAAAATCGAAAACAAAAACAAAAAATTATTTAACTTTATGTAACTAAATTTCTTTAAGTCCGCCATGCAGGAACATTTTAAACTAAGTGAATTCCTCAAAACAAGTCGATTCCAAACTATTTAAATGTGTCGGACAGCAATGAAAACAAATAATACATAGTAGTACGTTTTTACTCTATTGCATTATGTTGCATAAATTACACAAATTTAAATAATTTTAAATTTTAATTTTGCATTACTTTATTAAAATTATAAAATAAATAAATGTAAGGTTGAACTACACATATGAATCATGTGGTCTCACAGTAAATTCACAAAAAAATATTTGGCAATAAATAGCAATGAAAGACCAAATTTAATTTTGGAAGAAGGAATTCAAATAAAGCAGATGAAACAAACTAAACATTTGGGAATATTATATAGATAACATAGAAGATATAGGCAAAAGATAACATAAAGCATAGAATTGAATTGAGTAGGGAAAATAGCCTAATATACATAGATTAATTTTATATAGTGGGATAGTCATATTTGGAAATACACCAAATATTATATATTGGTTAATACATTGTTGGAATCTGTTGAAATATATGGAAGTGAGGTATGGACAATCAATAAGTACTACAATAATAGGACTAATAGAAATGGATTATTTACGCAGAAGTGCCAGAAAGTTAAAATCAGAACTGTCACAAATAAGGAAATTAGAAACGTAATGAAAAATCAACCCAGCGTATGCCTTGACGATTGAGGCAAATCAAGAAAAAACCTCCGATTGTCCCGTACCGAATTTGAACTTTGAGACCTCCCAAATACGAATCCAAAATGCTATAGCTTGAGCCAGGTCACTCTGTTAATAATAGTAATAATAATAATAATAATAATAATAATAATAATAATATTGATAATGTAAAATACAGTGATCCCACGATAGGTCTCGAGAGGCCCTTGGGGTAGTGCGAGGTTAAGGTTCCCACTTTTTTCTGGACAATCCGCACTTTATGTCAGCCGGGTTGTCAGCTCTGCGTGACGGCTGCCTTTACCCCAGAACAAGCGTCTGGTACTGATTTCCATAGAGGCTGAGTCAACCCCAGGGTCATGGTGCCCCCAGAGGGTTTGGGTCAGTTCAAAAATCCTGACCCCACCGGGACTCGAACCCTCGACTTTCCGGCTTGTAGCGCAGTGCCTTAACCACTACGCTACGGCGTGCCCCCCTTACAGTACCTTCATTTATTTCATGATAATTAATTAATTAATAAGCATATTTTAAAATGTAGCTAATTTAATTTCTTGCAATTATTATTGTAATAACTGATTTGTGTAAATGATTAATTAATGTCAACTTTTTTTTAAATCATTGATATCACAACGCAAAAAAACGCTGTTCAACTTTTTATTTAGTATTTATTTTTTTAATCATGAATATCCTGGATAATGAAGCTTTGTTAAGTCAGTCTAACCTAATTTTCGTAAACATAATTAATGAAAATGTAATTTTCATTTAATAAATAATTAATTTTCAATGAAATTATAGAATTTAATTAAATATTTTCTGTACTGAAATTATAATTAAATCATTTCGATGCGGAGAAAATAAATCAAAATGTTATCTAAAGACTTTTTTATAAACAATCCCGGTTTCTAATTCAATAAGAACATAAACTTGTCTGAGTTTACTTAATTTGGCATTGGGTCTTAATATTAGTATTATTTCAATATATAGCATTATTTATAAGTAATTACATTATACAAAAACCACAGGGGAAAAAGCAAAGAATAACAAAATTGGGATAATCCTGACATCTGGTGCAATTTTTTAACTTATCAATTGGAAGAAATAATCATTGCAAAAAGCATAGAATTTCTCGGTGTAATAAACTATTCAAGTTTTGTTATGCTGGGGAAAACAAGTGTTTTTAAGTGCATTCTTTGCTGGCATTGGCAGGATTGTAAATCCACTTCTTCAGTTGAAACACCTGGAAGGCGGAGTTATAAGTTAAGTGATAAATAATACCGAAGCAACGGAGAGTCCTTAAAACTAAACTTAACGTAAATTCTAGACCATGACAGACTACAGAATAATTGCTTTTAAATAAAAATTCCTATGGACTAACCGGGAATCGAACGCGGGATTTCATGACCTATAGTCAGATGTTCTGTCCTCGAGATCATAAGGCGGGTCAAAATATGGATTTGTTTAAAAATAAAAATAAATTATTCTCAATTATTGATTTTGGTGACTTTTTTTAACTTTGGTCTTCACTGCAATGGCATATTTATTAGTTTGCAAATAGTACAGGTTTATTGAATTTTCAATTTTTTTGTATTCTTAGAATCGTAATGGTAGTTATGAAGTATGATAAATTGACTGCTTATATATTCTTCTGTCGTATTGTTAAGCATCTTCGCCGAAAGGCATGCCCAATGTGTTAATATTTTGCTAGAATGAATTTTATCCAAGCTAAATCTTGGTAAATATGAACAGATAGTGAAATATATTTTACTCGCATTCAAAACTAGATTCAATTAGTTTATAGCTACAATGTAAATACATTTTAGGGATGTAGTTTTTATAGAAAATTGCGTATTTCAAAACTGGGCATGTCATTCCAGTATTACTTGTGTGTTTTTTGTATTGTAGATAAATGTAAGGTTAATGTGTAAGAGAAATAATTAATTCTCCTTAAAAAACACAAAAAACAATAATCTCAGTCCCTCCTCGGCCTTCAAAGTGTCGACAAGTAGTTTAGAAATAGCTGTGCTTTTTTATTTCTGTATTTGCTGCGATGTTCTCCACTGTGTCAAAAAATGCATTTAAGCATTTATTCGTTCATAAGATAGGTATATGCAGGTGTTTAATTTATCTTGACCACTCGAAATATCTTTGTACGTAAGTACAAAATCAAACATTGTTATATACAAAATTTGTCCAATTATGAGGGGGAAATAATATTTGTGGTTAGTGAACTTTGTAGCGTTATTTGATAACAGGATATGAATACTAACGTTGTTTTCTTCAGTGGAACTATGTAGTTTTTTTTTTCGATGCGTAATTAAGCAGCCCGAGACCTGTTAATAAATGTATCACACAGTGTCATTCTAATAAATAGAAGCTTGTTAATGGAAACATTGACTGGTCGTGGAGGGTACTTCATTGGCCTGCTCGATCTCCTGATCTTACCCCAATGGATTTTTTTTCTACAGAGTTAATAAAAATAGTGTCTGTCGAGATATCCCGACAACTTCTGAGAATATACTGGACCGTATTTCGCATGCTTGTAATTCTATTCGCTCCGGTAACAGTAGAGAGAATCAATCTCCTAGTTAATTCGGCGATTTTACATGTGTCACTGAATATGGTTACAAGTTTGAGGACTTAATCTGAATGTTCTACTGTTCATAATTCATATGGGTAGTACTGTAATGTGGCAGAAATAGTACCACTTTGTTTCCATTAACAAGGTTGTGTAATTAGAATGGCACATGGTTATTGTTGTAACAGATGTTGGAGTGCTTAATTTAAGGCTATATATTTTACATTTTCCTGAATACCTTATTGCAGTTGTATTGGTGTCTCAACTAGTCATCGATATATAATATTCATGGACTCTCTGAAGAGGGCAGAAAATCAAAACAGATTTTATTTTTCTTATAAAATTTGAAACAGTAAAATTCAAAATCTTCTTTATTTAATTCATAATAATCCACTGTACAAGGTTGAGTCTCACACAACACAGTTTATTTTCTAGTTTTCTATTCACACTCGCAGATGCTCTATCTTGTAGCACAATCTTTGTTTCCGTATCACAACGCATTCATCGTCTTTCGAATCTCGACTGATTCGCGACTGATTGACCGTGAACCCTATACGTTCTTGTGTAACCGGGGAAGACGTCTAGAAGTTCCCAGGCAATCCGAACAGATTTTCACCGGCCGCTACTCAAATAGTCTCTAAAGCAAACTTTCCTGAAAACTCGTCTATAGAGATCGCTGCGAGTTGTACTACACGACTCATGATTCGAATCCCTTATTCCATATAAGGTGAGATCTGAGTGTTGCCACCGCCCGCGAAATTTAAAGGGGTCATTTGAGCAGGCAATATATCAACAATGCGTCTCAGTAATTGCAATAATGTGATTATTTTTATTTTATTGCATTGTATGGCTTTTCTTTGCAATATCAGAGGTATTTTATTTTAATCTTGAGTTTTAAAACAGTGGAGGACATCATTTTATATCTGATTTTTGCTATAGATAGAATAATATTTACTAGTGCAAAATTAATCGAAAGAAATCAGCTACATTAGTAATAATTTTCATTTTATTTGCAGTTTAAATAATTTAGACTAAAAAATAAATGTAGAAAAGTAGCAAGCGAAAGCAAGTCAATATAAGAGATGGAGTAAAAACTCAAAGCGTAAGGGCTGTGATAAAAAAAAAACTCTAGAAGAGATTGACAGAAACACAGTGAATGTGACTGGGAGATGGGAAATGAAATTTACTTTCCCTTCTTTTTTAAAAAAAAAAAAAAAGAGAAAACATGTAAAGTTGTAATTAAATTTGAAATGAATCGGAACAGCATAAAGGACTGGCTTACATGTAGTGGGATTCTTGTATGTGCAATGCTATATTAACCTCAGCTATTTTTACGTGTGAAGAATTACATTTTTAATATGCATCAATTTTACTATAATATATGTATGTGTGTGTAATTTAAAATAATTTTAATCATAATAAATTCTTACTATGGGTTATATTCTGATTATTACCTGGTTTTCTTATGAGATTTCTAGCTTTATTTTCTGGCATTGGCAGAATTTAAATGGAACGCATAGCAGGTTTAGTTACCTTACTCTGTGATATTCCACTCCATAATGTTCTGTCCAAGGGTAGGTCTTTCACTGCAATCATAGCATTTTCATGCTATGCTATGAAACTTTACTAGGGAATTATAGGTGTGGCAGCTTCCCGTTGCTTTCCACACCGGTGAAAGATGTTGATGATAATGATAAGGATGATAATGATAGCCGGATGATTTTATGGGAACCGTTGGGCCCTAAGCTTCCTGACATTTGTCTTACAGGTGAGGAAAAAGCCCCGAAAAATACCTCACCCAGGAGCCTGTCCCCACCGGGAGTCGAACCCGGGCCCTCTGCGTGACAAGGCAGCACGCTACCCACACGCGGTGGATACTTTGTGATATAATAGGCAGAAATTAATAAAAAAAAAGCATCAGGAGAGCCCTTATATCTGATCTTAACCAAAATTCCAGACCATGGGCGATTAAAATAATAATTTCCTTTGACGAAAAATTCTTGTGATTTAAACGAGAATCGAAGTGGGACCATATTAACTGTAGTCAGAGCTCTGACCACAAGATCAGGATACTGCTTTATTATTATTATTATTATTATTATTATTATTATTATTATTATTATTATTCATTACTGTTGTTAAATTAAACAATCAAACAAAAACATAACTTTCTAACATTTTTTCTATATATTTTATTATTCTTTGATTGTTGATATAATAGTAATAATAATAATAATAATAATAATAATAATAATATAATAATAATATAATATATAAACAATATTGATATAATATAATAATAATATAATAATAATATAATATAATAATAATATAACAATAATAATAATATAAACAATAATAATAATATAATACTATAATAATAATAATAATACTAATAATAATAATAATAATGATAATAATAATAATAATGATAATAATAATAATAGTAATAATAATAATAATAATAACTGACCAACCTCATGGTCTTGTAGTCAGAGTTTCTAACTACAATTCATGAGTTTTAAGATTAAGTGCCCCATGCCTAACCGAGCGGTTTAAGGCGTCATGCCTTTACGGGACTTGGATTGGTTCGATTCCCTACGGGGGAAGAAATTTTCTCATAGAATTTCGACCAGAAGGATCGCTCCCCTGTCAGTTACTTGATGAATTAGGGTAGGCACTATTAGAGGAGGCTTAAGTTTGAAAAACCTGCTAAAACTATTGGGGGACCCGACTTGCTGACTGTCACCCCTGTACCCCAGATGATCGTCCACCTTCTAGATCATACATTTGTTTTTTTAGTTTTTAAGGACTTTTTGGTGTTTATTACTTGTCGCCCTTATAGGGGCCCACAGAAGTGGATTGCAATTCTGTCTAAAGTAGAAATGAATGCCAGAACGTCGTCAGAAAATCTGATAGCATCGGACGAAATAAAATAATTATTACTCTTATCAATATTATGATTAATATAATTCTTACAATAATTTTTATTAATATTCCTGGCATTCGTTTTTTCTCTAAAATGAATAAGAACTAAATTTAATGAATAAATAAGTTAGATATCAGAATCTAGCCCATAAATAGCAGAATTTGATAAAGGAAAGCATTGAATGTGCTTATTATTACGTCCATATGCAGCTTAAGTGCAATGTTACTACTTAATGTATGTATGAGTGTGCGTAGAAGGTTAGAAGTCATAGATATTGGTTTCAGGTGTAAAATGGCTGAACGTTGTGTTTAAAAAATCACAATTATTAGTGTTTACGTCGTTTGTTCTGTTGTTATGTACGTCGAATTGTTTTGATGTAAAATTGAAGCTCAAATATTCGTATTTAATGACGATTTAATTCAACCACACAACTGTGCTGTATTAATTTATGTTACTTCATTTTTATAATCAATATGTTGTATTAATTTTTTTGTAAATTTGTTTATTGAGGTTTTTAGAATAAAGTTAGAAGTTGTTACATCCATACATTTTCCTGCGACGTACTGTCAACAATGATGATGTTATTTGAATTTCCTGTCCGTTCTCTTCTACTAACATGACTGGCTCGGCTTATATTCCTGAAATTAGCAAGTCGATCAAGCGTGTAACAAATATGGATTCTTCAGATCTTTAACTTATTGTACGAATGTATCGAGCCCATCAAAATACAATAGAGTGTGTTACAGTCATCAGCCTTTTCCCTATATCACTCATAACGGAACGTTCTTATTTCATCATATTCATTCCAAGGAATCATTTAAAATACAATATAATATATATATATTCTACGTATTTTTCTGATTTGTTTGAATATAAATAAGGTGCATGTCCGATGATTTATTCAATTATTTAATTAATTAATTATTTATAAATTTATTTTCTCTCACCCGATTATTAATTATTTGGCTGCTCATTTAGGGAGGAGGCTGAGTGAATGTCGCGCCTCAAGCGAGAGTCCTTTAGCCTTTGGCACATCCCGCATTTATATCACCAAGTCCCTCTGCCATTCCACTCATCTTCTCCAATTGTCCTGTCGAGCATAACCATTCTAATTCCTTCTCTCCATTGCGTTGCAATGTTCCCTGTATTATAATTCAAAGTTTTTTTTTTGCCGTTTTCCCACTTCTATCCTTTTCAAATGACCATGCCATAATAACTGTCTAGTTTTTATCCACTCGTCCTGCGCCGTAGGCTAGTGGTTAAAGCAAGATGCCTTGGGGCAGAGCTAGGGACTTTCGCTGGTTCGAGTCTCTATGGGGGAAGAAATTTTCTCATGGAGTTTATGCCCGTATGGGACACAACCAGCATAGTGAGGATTGTGGATGGATACAATAATTAGTGGCTTCATGTAGAGAAAAACAAGCTGTAACGACTGGCGGGACCCGATATGCTGATCACATGTCACCCCTACACTTGTGTATGTGAGGACAGCAGCCGGATGGTAGGCCAAGGGTCTTCTAGTCCTGTCACGCCATGGGGTTTGTTATGTTTGTTTTTCTATCCTCAGAATTTGATGTTTTTAAATTACAATTTGCCTCTTCCATTATCTTCATACATATTAATATATAGAGGGTACAGTGAAAGAATCAGTAACTCACATTTTTGTCGAAATGTAGTGTGAAATAACAATAGATTCTCCAAGGAAATCACCATCTTTAGGAAGTGTGAAAATTAAAAGATACAATTTTGTCATGGGTTAATTTACTTCCAGTTTGGAATACTGTAATATGACGAGATGAAAACCCCCTTGTAGGGGAGGGAAAGAACGAAAACAAACTGGTAGGGAAGCTAGTACAACTGCAAGCATGAAATTGTATGCATTAATCAAGAAACGTTAACCTTCAAGCCCCCACCTGCAGTCTTACTGCTTTGAATAACGTAATTAGTATATTTTCAAAATATACAGCACTTCTGTATGTACACGTTCAGCCGACCCTGATGTCACTGCAACGGCATTGCCTTCACAGCAGATTGTTCAACTTATGAACAGTACAGGTAAGAAATAGTGAATGTTGTACAACTAAAAATACATTTTCTAGGTTTCAAGGAAAAATTGACTTTTCTGGTTTTTCTCCTTTAGTCTCTCTCTCTCTCTCTCTCTCTCTCTCTCTCTCTCTCTCTCTCTCTCTCTCTCTCTCTCTCTCTCTCTTTCATGTGTTTTTCGACGCCCTTTCTCTAACTCATCTTTTTCCACTCTCTTCCTCACTTTCCTCATGGTGTCCAAAATAATAATATTTTCATTCTGAGTTTTATATTAGCATTCCTGTTTCACGTCACCATAACTTAAGTGTTGTGCGTAGTATCCATATTTATTAATTACTAGCTAATACCCGGCGTGCACTGCTACGCCTACATTAAATGTGTTTTCATGTATAGTCGAATAAGTAAAAAGAACATATTGTAAATTTATATCGCAATTATTTTTAGATATCCCGTGCTGATTACTCGGTATTTCCCGGGAATCTACTTATCTCGATCTTCTTGGAATAAATGAGATGAAAGTCAAAAATGGTTGTTGAGAATTATCCGTAAAAGAATACCAGTCATGCGCTACTACGCTTTCCCAGGAATCTAGTCATCTCGATCTTCTTGGCATCAATGAGCTGATAAATAAAATTGGTTACTATGAGTTATCCGTAACAGATAGACATATGCTGACGCAGACATTTATGTAGATTTTTTTTTCTTCAAATCTGTGTACATTAATTTGGTTTACATATAAACCATATATACATAGCCTATACATGGTTTAGGTAGCGTAAGCCATTTACGGATCTAAAAAGTTCCGAAAACACTTTTTTCATACGTAGGGTGATTTTTAAGGGTGAAGGTGTTCAGTATTACAACTCTCTTATAGCCTGAAAGCCTTCCCAGGAAACTCCTGAACTTTTTGCAAGAAGCACATTCACAATCAGATGAACGGTATAGTAATGCATAAAGGACAAACAGACAGACATTCGTTTTTTATACATATACATATATATATATATATATATATATCCACCGCCAAGGTCTCGAGGTAGTGTGCTGCCTTGTCACGCAGTGGGCCCGGGTTCGATCCCCGGTCGGGACAGTTTTTCTGGGTGAGGTTTTTATCGGGGTTTTTCCTCACCTGTAAGACAAATGTTAGGAAAACTGTAAGGCCCAAACGGTCCCCGAAATCATATGGCCATCATCGTCATCATCATCATCATCATTATCATTATCATCATCATCCTTATCATTATCATCATCATCATCCTTCACCGGTCTGGAAAGCAACGGGAAGCTACCACACCTACAATTCCCTAGTAAACCTGCCTTCGGGCAGAATTACTATATAACATCTGAAAATAGAAGGCTAGAAATGACTTAAATTTGCATCAAATTACACAATAATGTACTGTACAATAATAATATAGAGTTTTAAATGACTAGTTCTCTTCGAGGTCCGGAACATTTAAATAACTGGCAGGATAAATTATTGAGGATTTTCAAGAGTTAAAGAATTTTTTCAAAAGTGTAAACAAACAATATTACACTTATCAACTTAAGAAAGATCTTCCATTGAGGGTAGTACTCAAGCGATTACCATCCTCAACCCCTACTGAAGACATACATAGCGAGCTCCTGGCGCTAGAGTATCCTATAAAAACAATCAAGCAAATGTCAAAAAAGGACGGAGAGAACACCATCCTACTTCCCCATATTTGTTATCGAGTTAGAGAATACAGCTGCAGCTCGAGAAATTTACAATCTAAATCGCTTGTTGTACACAGTTGTCTCTGTGGAACCATACAGGCCGCGTTCTGGGCTCAAACAGTGTTATAACTGCCAGAACTTTAATCACACCTTCGCAGGATGCAACCTGACGCCCCGATGCGTTGTATGTTCAAAGGCACACAATCATAAAGAATGCCCCATAAAAGCGGAGGCACAACTTGATCCATCTAAATTACAATGCGCAAATTGCGGAGCAACAGGCCACCCTGCCTCCTATCGTAGCTGCCCAGCTTATGAGGCAGCTAAGCAAGCTTATATAAAAGCCCGAGAACCCAAACCTCCAACACCTAATGTTCACACTCCACGTACTTTTACTTGTATAAAAGTAAACCCCACCTTATCCTTCAGTGAAGCCATAAGTTCTGGCAATCAAGCTCAACAACGCATTGATCGTAGCACTGCTCGAGCACAGACGCAGCCTGTATTTCACCCCTTAATGACCGAACAGGCACTCCAAGATTTCCAGCCTATATTGGCTGGCTTTAAATCTCCAATGGAGCGCTTGTTGTTCCTGTCACAATTGGTGAATATGTGTATCGGTGACAATGGCTAATTTCGCACATGGAAGCTATCTTAATGCCCTGGCATTTAATGCCAATGGAATAGCCAGACAGTCTCATGAACTATAAACACTCATACAACAACGAGATATAGACATTCTTCTTCTGAATGAAACCCATCTTAAACCCAAAGATCGGTTTAAAATCCGAAACTATTATACATACCGTAATGACCGTCTTGACGGGTCCCCTTGGAGGAACAGCCATCTGCATCAAAAGAACCATCAGCCATAGAGTGACCAACATTCCCAGGCTTCAATTTATTGAGGCTACTGGAATATTAGTCCCAACTTCCCCAAACCAAACCACCTTCATCGCCTCTATCTATAAATCTCCTTTAAGACAATTAACCAGACACGACCTCAATATCCTAACTTCTGTCTCCCGCAGCATTTTTGCTTGCGGGAGATTTTAATTCTAAACATCAATTCTGGAATTGTCGTGTCCAAAATGCCTCAGGTCTCATACTTCAAAATTATTGTCAGCTTCAAAACATAGAAATCTCTGCTCCAAGGGATCACACTTTCTTCCGTCACCCAGCTTTTGGCATTCAATCCGATATCCTTGACATAGTCCTTTCGAAGAATGTACCTATACCAGCACACATTAACACCATTGAAAACGCATTGGACTCGGATCATACACCCATACACTTTAAAATTACACCATCTGTTCAATTATCGCCACCTTTTTCTATACAAAAAGCGCAAATCGACTGGCAGAAATACACTTACATGCTCAATCAATGGATTGAGCCTACACTTTCTGTTGAGTCTTCACAACAACTTGAAGACGCCATTCTAAATTTTCAGGCGACTATAAAAACAGCTGTTAGACTATCAACAACACCAACAAACTACACTGCACCACAAAAATACACGGACCCTACACTTCAACATTATTTATCAACAAAGCGCTACTATCTTCGATTATACAGACGTTTTGGCTCCCGTCAACACAAACAAGTATACAATCGCTATGTTCATCTGGTACGAAGCCGATTGCAGCAACTTAATCAGGACCGATGGGAAGAGTCTATGACTCAACAAAATATTGATCGAACTCCTCCGTGGGATATCCTTAAAAGGATCAGAAGGAGTAGAGCTCCTGCTCCTCCTTCTGCAATCAGCAGCAATGGTACCTGGGTCTATCACCCTGGCGATATGGCCCAGGTCCTTGCTACACATCTGGCCAATCGGTTCCGACCACATGAGCTCACTACTCCAGTACATGAGACTGAGGTAAATGACGTTGTTACTACGTTTCTTGCTACTCCTATCCCACATGTCCTTCCAGATATCCACCTTACAGAGGTGCGTACAATTATACGTAACCTCAATCCTAACCGTGCCCCTGGCAGCGATGGTATCTCGAACCTTGCTGTCAAAAATCTACCCATCAAATCCTTACTCCTTTTACTCCAAATCTTTAAATACTGTATTAAGTTACAGTATTTTCCTAACGTATGGAAACTTGCCAAAGTCATAACCCTCTCAAAACCCGGCAAGAATCCATCAGACTCAGACAATTTGCGACCAATTAGTCTGCTGCCTGTACTGGGCAAAATTTTGGAGAAAATAATTTTGGTAAGACTCAAAATTGAAGTTACAGACAAAGCTCTTTTACCAAACCACCAATTTTGGATTTCGAAATTTACATAGCACTTCCGCTCCAGCTAGCAAGACTGGTTGATCATATTGTCACGGGTTATAACAGGAAACGTAGTACCATCGCTGTATTCCTGGACATTGAGAAGGCATTTGATACGACCTGGATAAATGGGCTTATCTATAAACTAATCAAATTTCAAATTTCGGCACCACTTATTAAATTAATTGCAAAATACCTCACTGGCAGAATATTCTATGTTTCGATCAGTGGGTATAAATCGGACTGCAAGGCAATCTTGGCGGGAGTTCCCCAAGGTGCTGTCCTTTCACCCATACTGTATACGTTATACGTATCAGACCTTCCTACTATCCCCTACATCCATACCGCATCATTCGCCGATGATACCTGTTTCTTTTACCAGACTACCTTCAAATCTCTTCCTAATTGAATCCATGTATTCCAAACCTCTCTCAACCGTATCTATATTTGGTTCCAGTTATGGAACATAAAGATAAATACGACAAAAACCAGGCGATCCTTTTCACTAAATCAGCCAGACGGTCCACCCATCCAACTAACCTTGGGAACTCAAAATCTTCGCCTAGAACCTTCAGTGAAGTATCTTGGGGTCCATCTGGACCCCAAGCTTACGTTCAAAATTCATATTCGACATCTACAACATAAAGCAAATGCAGCAATTGCAATTTTATACCCATTTTTCAGGTCGAATACATTGTCACGTAAGATCAAGCTTTTAGTGTATAAAAGCGTAATCCGCAGCATGCTACTGTACGGATGTGAGGCCTGGAGCATCCTCGCAAAACAGCATAAACGAAGAATACAAATTATACAGAATAAGTGTTTGAAAATAATTTTTCAAGCACCGCGTTTCACAAGGATGACAGACCTACACAACGTAGCGCAACTTCCCCATATTGATGCCATGATAACTGAAAATGTAAGCAAGATGCACAAATTTACATATTTGCATACAAATTTATGGTACGCAGTATGGTACGCTTGTCCCAGTGGCGTGCTGTACATAGAAACATATTCATCCGATTTACTCCTCATTAAATCCAGCCAGAGATTTGGCGATGTGCTTTCACCTGGAGTAGCGTGGCTCATTCCACAATGCTGGATTTCCGACTCTCGGCTTGAAAGCAATGTGGTTTCTGATGTCCTGCTTCAGGTTATCACATCCCTATCTCTGTCCAAATTTCATCACCATTCGCACACAAACGCTAGCGCCGCCAAATAGGCTCAGGTTAAGTGAACTACAACCCCGTAATGATAGCCACTATTAACTTAGCTGCCAAAGAGCCCTAGTGGGTTCTAACATACGCAGCACACTGGGCGAAGCTAGACTTTGCCTTATCCAGTCAGTCAGTTGCTTTGCCAATTTAAGGTTAGTGCAATTCGTTGTTCATAAAAAAACATGTTGAATAAAGCTCTGATGGTTTTGTAGAATTGGCACTTACTATCAGCAAGTGCCAAGCTGTAAAATAGGCATTAATTCAATAACTGATAATTTATGTACTTCTGTTTAAAGGGACTTTATAAACATAATAAAATCCAGGAAGAAATAAATAAAATAATAAAAATGCTAGGAAATGTTATTTTTCAATACATAAAGTATTTAAATTCAAAATATCCGACACGTCAAACAAAAACTACATTGTTTAAAACACTAGCTAAACAAACATTTTTTAAATACAGTGGGAAGTTACATTAAAAGGTTTTATTTAATAATTAATAGGTATATTTGGTCTGTGATCGCGGACAATGGGGCTCAGAAGCCTGGAAACATATGTTCAACAAAAAGCAACCATGAATCTTAATTGTGTGTTCAATAAATTGTCTTTTTTAAATAACGATTTTACTGAGTTGTTTCCAAAAAATATATGTATAATCTATAATGTTGGTTATAATATACAGTTTCGTGTGTTTTATTTTTTTCTCCACTTGGGTGCATTCTTACACAATTGTGATCTCAGTGGGTTATCGCTGATTTCGATCCTATTCGGCAATAAATAATATGATCAAGTTGCAGTGAATAAACATAATCACACGTTTCTGATTTGTTTTCAAACATAGCTGTTTACACTAATATATACATATATTAATTGCCGGTAACTATATTTAAATAATGATTTGTGAGTAAACAGCTTAATTTTATTCGTTGAATAGTCCTAACAAATGCCACTCTTGATTTTCAAATCCTCTAGATAAATTGGAAATCACTCGTGGCATTACGTATCATAAAATTTGGTCTATCTATGAAATTCTTCAATTAAAAAATAAAAGTTAAATAAAATAATGTATTTCAGACACACAATATTTATGTAATAATTATTTTCAAATACTGATTATTGTTAAGGTAATTTTATCCAATTGTTTAAATCTTCAGATTTATTTGCTACTTCTCTTAGTAATTTTTACAACTGAGTCACTCATACTATCGAACTCGGTGATTCATCGCCGCGCGAACATAAGCTCTCCAACATATTTATTCTGAGATAATGTTTTTCAATCATTCCTGTATAATTTACCTCCCACAAATCGTCGTTACTATTTTTCATTGATCTCAACCTTGGCCTAACTACTGAGCACTTTCCCTCTGATTTCCATACTCTTCTTTCATTTCCCATTCGTCCCACATGTCCTGCCCACAGCGGAATTTATCTCGCGTTTTGTTTACCTGTCTTTCTCTTTCTCCCTCTCTCTCTCTCTCTCTCTCTCTCTCTCTCTCTCTCTTTCTCTCTCTCTCTCTCTCTCTCTCTCTCTCTCTCTCTCTCTCCTCTCTATATATATATATATATATATATATATATATATCGCCACTGATTACTGATTTTAGGAGTCCCTTGTCTTAGTAGGAGTTTAAGACTCCCTTTTTCTAGCCAATTAACATTAATTGTCAGCCGATTTTTCTGCCTTGAATGATGGTCGCCTTTGCCTCAGAGTATATTCTGGTAATAATTTCCGTTAGAGACTAAGTTAACCCGGATCATGGTACTACCAAAAGATTAAAAATCCTAAAATCCTGATCACATCGGACTCGAATCCTCGAATCTTGGAATGTAGTGTATTTCCTTATCCAAATCAGATAAATCTGCTCCCCGGATGTATATATATAATTTAGCAAAACCCGTCAAAGCCTATCACAAGACAGGTTAGAACAGGGTGAGGGGGAGGAGTAACAACCTCATTAAAAAAGCAGGGTTCAATACGCCCGGCTGATAGTACCCTGTGAGGGCCTCTTATCTAGTGTACAGATACTGCTGCCTTGCAGTTCGTCATTGGTTTGATAAAGGGTAGAGGAAGAAAACCTTCACCAAAAATCACCTGGTCCTCCAGGTTAGGGGTTGATGCATCAGGCCATCTCCATGTTCGTCACAAAAAAAGATAGCAATGCTTAAAGGCCTAAAGATTTAAAGCCGGACGGAAATAAACGAAGACGACAAAAGCAAAGTAAAATTACTTTTCTTGTTGGAACATGGAATATTCGGGCGATTCAAAATAAAATAATTGATATTATAGAGGAAATGAAAGCACTTAACCAAGATATAATTGTGTTAACAGAAACTAAAAAGAAAGGAAAAGGTTCAGAAGTGAAAGGGCCATACATACATTTTTACAGTGGAGTCGAGAAGCATAAACGAACACAGAGAGGAATCTCAATAATAATTAAGTAGAAATTAAATAAATGTATAACTAGTTGGGAGGCCATCAATAAAACATTATTAAAATTAATAATATATTTGGAAAAAAAGTTACCATTCTAGGAGTATATGAAATAAGCCAAGATGAATCACCTACGAAAACGATGAGTTTTATGGAAATCTGAATAACGTAATAAACGAAATTGGGAACTCAAGAGAAATTATTATGATGAGAAACTTTAATGGTAGAACTGGTACTATGACTGGAAATTAAATGCTTGGTTCTTTTGGAGAGGAGAAAATTAACAATAACGGTGAAAGACTAATAGAAATATGTGAGCAGAACTCATTACAAATTACGAACGGATTTTATCATAAGTAATGCCACGAGTGATTTCCAAATTATTGATAAATTCACGACTCACGAAGTGAGGTGAGGAATGAATTATCTAGAGAATTTGGAAATCGAGAGTGGCATTTGTTAGGACTATTTAACGAATACTATTAATCAGTTTACTCACAAATCATTATTTAAATATTGTTATTTTAAAATATTTATACATTTAATGTAAACGGCGATGTTTGAAAACAAATGAGAAACGTTATATTTCACTTGTTCATCACTGCAACCAGATCATATTATTTATTGCCAAAGGATCGCAATATTGTAAGAATGTACCGTAGTGGAGAAAAAAATGAAACACATCAAACAATATATTAATTAATTTCTGATGTCCTATGATGTAAATATGTCAATTATGTTTTTCTGGAACGTTATTACGTGGAACAAAATACGTTTAAGAAAGTGCAAACAATTTTTTTTTGTGGTATAATCAATTGCTACAAATATATTTATATTAACTCCCGCAACCACGATAAGGTTACATTCGTGCACATAAATATACAATCTGGTAGCCATATGTAGTCCCTGCAAATTGAGCGATGTGTCAGATGCTCTGGCAACCATAGAGTTAGAGATTGTACTGAAAAAACTTTAACCTACACAACAAACTGTGAAGAAAATCACGCTGCAAGCTACAGGCAATGCTCTATCTTCAAGAAATATTCAATTTCAAGACCACAGCAGACGCCAAAGACTAAAAAAAAGAAAAGCAAGACAGACACGTCTAAAATTCCAAACAAGATCAATACTAACACACCTAAAGAGAATTCATCAACACTTCCTACAACCGAAACCTCAATTCCAAATCCAGAAAACCTTACCCAAAAACTCCTATTACTCCTAACTAAAATCCAACTCAATCCTCAACTCCTACAAACCACTGTAACCATCCTAACGAACTTAGTCACTTCAAGCCCTTAAAATTAAAAGACCAAACCTTAAGACCAAGAGGCTTAAGGAGGTGATGGGTGAAATTTCTACTTTCTACATATTTTGAGCTAGAGACTTGATTTTTTGTACAAACATTCAATGAATGATACATAATGATGTGTTTAAGTTTCATTCTTATGAGACATTTATTTTATGAGTTATTAAATATGATATTTAAAAAATTGCATATATTATAATTAATGGGTTCCATAATTTTTAGTAAAATTTCTGATTTTTTACAAGACCCCTCCAATATTTAGAAAAACATCATGCATTAGAATTCTTATAATGAGAATGCAAAGGGAGAAAAAAATGTTGTACCTCATGCGTGGAATTACAAAAAATATTAATAATTGCACGGAACAGGCAACTCTTGCCTAAACCAGGAAGTGAAGAAGAAGAAGATTAATAATTGCATGCATTTTATTGTTTATTTCTTAAAATACTACTTTCAAATATGAAACCCATGCACTACTTTGTTACTCATTGGTTTTAGGGCATGCAGTAAAAATTTGAACCTTCTAGGACAAAATTTGTGAATTCTATTCAATTTTGAATGCACAAAAATGCAATGAAAATAAAAGTGTGGAAAAAAAAGTTTAAAGATTTGCATGCAGTTTAAATACAAATTGTAACATACAGGCCTAATCAGCACTTTAGGGCACTTAGAAGCGTCATAGGCCTCTGAAACGTTGCCAACATATACATTAGAGTAGAGGTTATGTTTTAGTACAAAAAACAAAAAATGCAGATTTTGATCTCAAATGGTCAATTTTTCACCCAACAGTCCCCTCAAGTAAATCCACCAGAAGATGATCATCATCTTCAACATCTTCAAGAACATCAAAGAAGGTTTCTAAGAGAATATCATTTTCCTAGCTCCAACAGAAATACAAACAAACAGAAGATAAGCACATGAAGAAAGGGTTATGACCTCCAAAAGGTTGGTACCGACAACAAAACATCATTGACACGACCGGAAGTCACTATAAAATAATGCTATGACCTATTCAGAATGTTAAAAAGGAGGATCTTGATTTTACAGTGATAAAATTAAACTGATAAAATCGGGGTGAAAAATCATTGAAATGTGATTAGTCATTGACTCCCATTTGGGGCATGAGTTAATAGTCAACACAAAGACATTCATAAATACACAAGATATCTAGAGACTTTGCAGCAGAGATCATTAATACATTATATCATTTTTGGACAAAATACAGATATGAAAATACAAGACATTAGAGTGTTTAGAGACCCAACATGTGACAGTGATGTCACAGATGTTACAGTAAATGCAAAAATATTGTTTTCCATATTTTAATAAGAGTGACGATAAGAAAGAGAAATTAGACACACCAGAAATTATGAAACACACCTCTATATAATACTCAGTTGTTAGAGGTCGACAGTATTTTATACCTTTACCGCAAGAGGCTGGATGAAAAGTTAATTGAAAATACAATAGATACCCCTGAAAAACAATATCAACATATTATCGAAAAGATACGCATAGCTGCTAGGGGAGCTTTGAGAGAAATTTGAATGAAGAATAAGAAAATATATTTTTGGGTATAAGGAGATTAAGAATGATGTCGATGATAAAAAAAGTAAATATCATAAATGGTTAAGTACAAACAATTAGACGGACAAAGTGGAGTATAAAAAAGCATAAGCAAACGTAAGAAAGAAGGTTACAGAAGAAAAGAATAAATATTGGAAAGAACATGTCAAAGAATTCAGAGTTATATTGGAGGAAAAAGGTGTTCACAGGCGTGGAGGACTTTAAAAAAATTAAGGAAGCTAGGACGCAATAAAATCAATATTCAGGGAATTCCTTTAAATTAATGGAAATTATATTTTAGCAAGCTATTGACTGAAGATCGTTCGAAATGTTTAAGTGGAATTGTAGAGAAAACTGATGATCAGAACTCGTACAGTTGAGAATATACATCCACATCGACTACACTTAGTGGTAGAGCATAAAGCTAGATATCTTGAGTTCAAATCCAGTCTCAGGTGCATATTTGTTTCTCTAGCTATGTTAACCATTCCCTGCAGACAGGTTCTCATAGAAAGTTAAATTTATTACCCACCAAAATTAAAGCAATATGAATGAGGGTTAACCTGAGGACAAAATTTAAAACCGTTCAGCGGTCAGAATTTTAAATTTTTCACAAAGAAATTTATGTATGCTATTGAAATCAAATGAGAAAAGTATTCGAAAAAAATCAGCGAAATCCCTCCATTAGAACTGGACGTTTAAGATGTTAATTATATAATTTTTACCTGGTAAGTCAGTCGTCCTCAACTAAATTATTAAATTTTATCTGGTAACTCAGTCGACCTCAACTAAATTATTAAATTTTATCTGGTAAGTCAGTCGACCTCAACTAAATTATTAAATTTTATCTGGTAAGTCAGTCGTCCTCAACTAAATTATTAAATTTTATCTGGTAACTCAGTCGACCTCAACTAAATTATTAAATTTTATCTGGTAACTCAGTCGACCTCAACTAAATTATTAAATTTTATCTGGTAAGTCAGTCGACCTCAACTAAATTATTAAATTTTATCTGGTAAGTCAGTCGTCCTCAACTAAATTATTAAATTTTATCTGGTAAGTCAGTCGACCTCAACTAAATTATTAAATTTTATCTGGTAAGTCAGTCGACCTCAACTAAATTATTAAATTTTATCTGGTAAGTCAGTCGTCCTCAACTAAATTATTAAATTTTATCTGGTAAGTCAGTCGACCTCAACTAAATTATTAAATTTTATCTGGGTAAGTCAGTCGACCTCAACTAAATTATTAAATTTTATCTGGTAAGTCAGTCGACCTCAATAAATTATTAAATTTTATCTGGTAAGTCAGTCGACCTCAACTAAATTATTAAATTTTATCTGGTAAGTCAGTCGTCCTCAACTAAATTATTAAATTTTATCTGGTAAGTCAGTCGACCTCAACTAAATTATTAAATTGTATCTGGTAAGTCAGTCGACCTCAACTAAATTATTAAATTTTATCTGGTAAGTCAGTCGACCTCAACTAAATTATTAAATTTTATCTGGTAAGTCAGTCGACCTCAACTAAATTATTAAATTTTATCTGGTAAGTCAGTCGTCCTCAACTGAATTATTAAATTTTATCTGGTAAGTCAGTCGACCTCAACTAAATTATTAAATTTTATCTGGTAAGTCAGTCGACCTCAACTAAATTATTAAATTTTATCTGGTAAGTCAGTCGTCCTCAACTGAATTATTAAATTTTATCTGGTAAGTCAGTCGACCTCAACTAAATTATTAAATTTTATCTGGTAAGTCAGTCGTCCTCAACTAAATTATTAAATTTTATCTGGTAAGTCAGTCGACCTCAACTAAATTATTAAATTTTATCTGGTAAGTCAGTCGTCCTCAACTAAATTATTAAATTTTATCTGGTAAGTCAGTCGACCTCAACTAAATTATTAAATTTTATATGGTAAGTCAGTCGACCTCAACTAAATTATTAAATTTTATCTGGTAAGTCAGTCGTCCTCAACTAAATTATTAAATTTTATCTGGTAAGTCAGTCGTCCTCAACTAAATTATTAAATTTTATCTGGTAAGTCAGTCGACCTCAACTAAATTATTAAATTTTATCTGGTAAGTCAGTCGACCTCAACTAAATTATTAAATTTTATCTGGTAAAGTCAGTCGTCCTCAACTGAATTATTAAATTTTATCTGGTAAGTCAGTCGACCTCAACTAAAATTATTAAATTTTATCTGGTAAGTCAGTCGTCCTCAACTAAATTATTAAATTTTATCTGGTAAGTCAGTCGACCTCAACTAAATTATTAAATTTTATCTGGTAAGTCAGTCGTCCTCAACTAAATTATTAAATTTTATCTGGTAAGTCAGTCGACCTCAACTAAATTATTAAATTTTATCTGGTAAGTCAGTCGACCTCAACTAAATTATTAAATTTTATCTGGTAAGTCAGTCGTCCTCAACTAAATTATTAAATTTTATCTGGTAAGTCAGTCGACCTCAACTAAATTATTAAATTTTATCTGGTAAGTCAGTCGACCTCAACTAAATTATTAATTTTATCTGGTAAGTCAGTCGTCCTCAACTAAATTATTAAATTTTATCTGGTAAGTCAGTCGACCTCAACTAAATTATTAAATTTTATCTGGTAAGTCAGTCGACCTCAACTAAATTATTAAATTTTATCTGGTAAGTCCAGTTCGTCCTCAACTAAATTATTAAATTTTATCTGGTAAGTCAGTCGACCTCAACTAAATATTAAATTTATCTGGTAAGTCAGTCGACCTCAACTAAATTATTAAATTTTATCTGGTAAGTCAGTCGTCCTCAACTAAATTATAAATTTTATCTGGTAAGTCAGTCGACCTCAACTAAATTATTAAATTTTATCTTGGTAAGTCAGTCGACCTCAACTAAATTATTAAATTTTATCTGGTAAGTCAGTAATGTCCTCAAAACTACTATTAAGTTTATCACTGACACACGCAGTCGACCTCAACTCCCTTATTAAAATTTTACTCTGGTAAGTCCGTCGCCCTCAACTAAATTATTAAATTTTATCTGGTCAGTCAGTCGTCCTCAACTAAATTATTAAATTTATCTGGTAAGTCAGTCGACCTCAACTAAATTATTAAATTTTATCTGGTAAGTCAGTCGACCTCAACTAAATTATTAAATTTTATCTGGTAAGTCAGTCGTCCTCAACTAAATTATTAAATTTTATCTGGTAAGTCAGTCGACCTCAACTAGATTATTACATTTTATCTGGTAAGTCAGTCGACCTCAACTAAATTATAAATTTTATCTGGTAAGTCAGTCGACCTCAACTAAATTATTAAATTTTATCTGGTAAGTCAGTCGTCCTCAACTAAATTATTAAATTTTATCTGGTAAGTCAGTCGACCTCAACTAAATTATTAAATTTTATCTGGTAAGTCAGTTCGACCTCAACTAAATTATTAAATTTTATCTGGTAAGTCAGTCGTCCTCAACTAAATATTAAATTTTATCTGGTAAGTCAGTCGACCTCAACTAAATTATTAAATTTTATCTGGTAAGTCAGTCGTCCTCAAACTAAATTATTAAATTTTATCTGGTAAGTCAGTCGACCTCAACTAAATTATTAAATTTTATCTGGTAAGTCAGTCGTCCTCAACTAAATTATTAAATTTTATCTGTAAGTCAGTCGACCTCAACTAAATTATTAAATTTTATCTGGTAAGTCAGTCGACCTCAACTAAATTATTAAATTTTATCTGGTAAGTCAGTCGTCCTCAACTAAATTATTAAATTTTATCTGGTAAGTCAGTCGACCTCAACTAAATTATTAAATTTTATCTGGTAAGTCAGTCGTCCTCACTAAATTATTAAATTTTATCTGGTAAGTCAGTCGACCTCAACTAAATTATTAAATTTTATCTGGTAAGTCAGTCGACCTCAACTAAATTATTAAATTTTATCTGGTAAGTCAGTCGACCTCAACTAAATTATTAAATTTTATCTGTGTAAGTCAGTCGTCCTCAACTAAATTATTAAATTTATCTGGTAAGTCAGTCGACCTCAAACTAATTATTTAAATTTTATCTGGTAAGTCAGTCGACCTCAACTAAATTATTAAATTTTATCTGGTAAGTCAGTCGTCCTCAACTAAATTATTAAATTTTATCTGGTAAGTCAGTCGACCTCAACTAAATTATTAAATTTTGTCTGGTAAGTCAGTCGACCTCAACTAAATTATTTAATTTTATCTGGTAAGTCAGTCGTCCTCAACTAAATTATTAAATTTTATCTGGTAAGTCAGTCGACCTCAACTAAATTATTTAAATTTTATCTGGTAAGTCAGTCGACCTCAACTAAATTATTAAATTATCTGGTAAGTCAGTCGTCCTCAACTAAATTATTAAATTTTATCTGGTAAGTCAGTCGACCTCAACTAAATTATTAAATTTTATCTGGTAAGTCAGTCGACCTCAACTAAATTATTAAATTTTATCTGGTAAGTCAGTCGACCTCAACTAAATTATTAAATTTTATCTGGTAAGTCAGTCGTCCTCAACTAAATTATTAATTTTATCTGGTAAGTCAGTCGACCTCAACTAAATTATTAAATTTTATCTGGTAAGTCAGTCGACCTCAACTAAACTTATTAAATTTTATCTGGTTAAGTCAGTCGACCCTCAACTAAATTATTAAATTTTATCTGGTAAGTCAGTCGACCTCAACTAAATTATTAAATTTTATCTGGTAACTCAGTCGACCTCAACTAAATTATTAAATTTTATCTGGTAAGTCAGTCGACCTCAACTAAATTATTAAATTTTATCTGGTAAGTCAGTCGTCCTCAACTAAATTATTAAATTTTATTTGGTAAGTCAGTCGACCTCAACTAAATTATTAAATTTTATCTGGTAAGTCAGTCGACCTCAACTAAATTATTAAATTTATCTGGTAAGTCAGTCGACCCTCAACTAAATTATTAAATTTTATCTGGTAAGTCAGTCGACCTCAACTAAATTATAAATTTTATCTGGTAAGTCAGTCGACCTCAACTAATTATTAAATTTTATCTGGTAAGTCAGTCGACCTCAACTAAATTATTAAATTTTATCTGGTAAGTCAGTCGACCTCAACTAAATTATTAAATTTTATCTGTAAGTCAGTCGTCCTCAACTAAATTATTAAATTTTATCTGGTAAGTCAGTCGACCTCAACTAAATTATTAAATTTTATCTGGTAAGTCAGTCGACCTCAACTAAATTATTAAATTTTATCTGTAAGTCAGTCGACCTCAACTAAATTATTAAATTTTATTGGTAAGTCAGTCGACCTCAACTAAATTATTAAATTTTATCTGGTAACTCAGTCGACCTCAACTAAATTATTAAATTTTATCTGGTAAGTCAGTCGACCTCAACTAAATTATTAAATTTTTATCTGGTAAGTCCGTCGTCCTCAACTAAATTATTAACTTTTATTTATCTGGTAGTCAGTCGACCTCAACTAAATTATTAAATTTTATCTGGAAGTCAGTCGACCTCAACTAATTATTAATTTTTATCTGGTAAGTCAGTCGACCTCAACTAAATTATTAAATTTTATCTGGTAAGTCAGTCGACCTCAACTAAATTATTAAATTTACTTGCGTAAGTCAGTCGACCTCAACTAAATTATTAAATTTATCTGGTAAGTCAGTCGACCTCAACTAAATTATTAAATTTTATCTGGTAAGTCAGTCGACCTCAACTAAATTATTAAATTTTATCTGGTCAGTCAGTCGTCCTCAACTAAATTATTAAATTTTATCTGGTAAGTCAGTCGACCTAACTAAATTATTAAATTTTATCTGGTAAGTCAGTCGACCTCAACTAAATTATTAAATTTTATCTGGTAAGTCAGTCGTCCTCAACTAAATTATTAAATTTATCTGGTAAGTCAGTCGACCTCAACTAAATTATTAAATTTATCTGGTAAGTCAGTCGACCTCAAAATAATTATTAAATTTTATCTGGTAAGTCAGTCGTCCTCAACTAAATTATTAAATTTATCTGGTAAGTCAGTCGACCTCAACTAAATTATTAAATTTTATCTGGTAAGTCAGTCGACCTCAACTAAATTATTAAATTTTATCTGGTAAGTCAGTCGACCTCAACTAAATTATTAAATTTTATCTGGTAAGTCAGTCGACCTCAACTAAATTATTAAATTTTATCTGGTAAGTCAGTCGACCTCAACTAAATTATTAAATTTTATCTGGTAAGTCAGTCGACCTCAACTAAATTATTAAATTTTATCTGGTAAGTCAGTCGTCCTCAACTAAATTATTAAATTTTATCTGGTAAGTCAGTCGACCTCAACTAAAATTATTAAATTTATCTGGTAACTCAGTCGACCTCAACTAAATTATTAAATTTTATCTGGTAAGTCAGTCGACCTCAACTAAATTATTAAATTTTATCTGGTAAGTCAGTCGTCCTCAACTAAATTATTAAATTTTATCTGGTAAGTCAGTCGACCTCAACTAAATTATTAAATTTTATCTGGTAAGTCAGTCGACCTCAACTAAATTATTAAATTTTATCTGGTAAGTCAGTCGACCTCAACTAAATTATTAAATTTTATCTGGTAAGTCAGTCGACCTCAACTAAATTATTAAATTTTATCTGGTAAGTCAGTCGACCTCAACTAAATTATTAAATTTTATCTGGTAAGTCAGTCGACCTCAACTAAATTATTAAATTTTATCTGGTAAGTCAGTCGACCTCAACTAAATTATTAAATTTTATCTGGTAAGTCAGTCGTCCTCAACTAAATTATTAAATTTTATCTGGTAAGTCAGTCGACCTCAACTAAATTATTAATTTTATCTGGTAAGTCAGTCGACCTCAACTAAATTATTAAATTTTATCTGGTAAGTCAGTCGACCTCAACTAAATTATTAAATTTTATCTGGTAAGTCAGTCGACCTCAACTAAATTATTAAATTTTATCTGGTAAGTCAGTCGACCTCAACTAAATTATTAAATTTTATCTGGTAAGTCAGTCGTCCTCAACTAAATTATTAAATTTTATCTGGTAAGTCAGTCGACCTCAACTAAATTATTAAATTTTATCTGGTAAGTCAGTCGACCTCAACTAAATTATTAAATTTTATCTGGTAAGTCAGTCGACCTCAACTAAATTATTAAATTTATCTGGTAAGTCAGTCGACCTCAACTAAATTATTAAATTTTATCTGGTAAGTCAGTCGACCTCAACTAAATTATTAAATTTTATCTGGTAAGTCAGTCGACCTCAACTAAATTATTAAATTTATCTGGTAAATCAGTCGACCTCAACTAAATTATTAAATTTTATCTGGTAAGTCAGTCGTACCTCAACTAAATTATTAAATTTTATCTGGTAAGTCAGTCGACCTCAACTAAATTATTAAATTTTATCTGGTAAGTCAGTCGACCTCAACTAAATTATTAAATTTTATCTGGTAAGTCAGTCGTCCTCAACTAAATTATTAAATTTTATCTGGTAAGTCAGTCGACCTCAACTAAATTATTAAATTTATCTGGTAAGTCAGTCGTCCTCAACTAAATTATTAAATTTTATTGGTAAGTCAGTCGACCTCAACTAAATTATTAAATTTTATCTGGTCAGTCAGTCGTCCTCAACTAAATTATTAAATTTTATCTGGTAAGTCAGTCGACCTCAACTAAATTATTAAATTTTATCTGGTAAGTCAGTCGACCTCAACAAATTATTAAATTTATCTGGTAAGTCAGTCGACCTCAACTAAATTATTAAATTTATCTGGTAAATCAGTCGACCTCAACTAAATTATTAAATTTTATCTGGTAAGTCAGTCGTCCTCAACTAAATTATTAAATTTTATCTGGTAAGTCAGTCGACCTCAACTAAATTATTAAATTTTATCTGGTAAGTCAGTCGACCTCAACTAAATTATTAAATTTTATCTGGTAAGTCAGTCGACCTCAACTAAATTATTAAATTTATCTGGTAAGTCAGTCGACCTCAACTAAATTATTAAATTTTATCTGGTAAGTCAGTCGACCTCAACTAAATTATTAATTTTATCTGGTAAGTCAGTCGACCTCAACTAAATTATTAAATTTTATCTGGTAAGTCAGTCGACCTCAACTAAATTATTAAATTTTATCTGGTAAGTCAGTCGTCCTCAACTAAATTATTAAATTTCTTTAATAATTGATTTGAGTTCGACTGATTTACCAGTAAAATTATGTAATTAACATCTTATTACATAACCTCAACGGTGCTTTAATAAGAATTTCAAAAGTGTTACTGGAGGTTTATCAGAAAGCCGAAATTTAAGGGGCCTCATATCCACTAACCGATTCAGTTTTAACAAAAAATAACTCCGCTGTTTCTTAATGGATTTTCTTCAAATATTACACACGTTTCATAATGAAGGTACAGATTTTTAAATAATATTACGTATTTGTAAGAATTGTACATTTTGTAATATATTTGCCCTAAGACAAATTGCTCATTTTTCATTCAAATTTAACCATTGAAATCCATCCTCTAGAGCATCGTTTTCGAACCTGTGGTTCGCGAAACCCCAGGGGTATCGCAAAATATTTCAAGGTGTTCACCAAAACTTTTCCGTAATGGCGGGTTTCGAGGTTAGCCCTATTATTGTTTCCTTTATTTATGCGGCATTGTAATAATAACAATAATAATAATAACAATAATAATAATAATAATAAGAATAATTATAATAAGAATAATTACAATAATAATAATAATTATAATAATAGTAATTATTGTTACTATTAATATTATTACTATGATTATTATTATTAATTATTATTATTATTATTATTATTATTATTATTATTATTATTATTATTATTATTATTATATATTATTATTATTATTATTATTATTATTATTATTATTATTATTATTATTATTATTAAACATTAAAAATTAAATTAACCCTACAATGTCCGTTGTTATATGTGTATAACCCTATTTGTGTGAAAAGTTTTCTTCATATGTCTATTTAAAATATAAATTCAGAAACACACTTTGTGTTGAAAATGATTTGAGACTTTATTTATCTTCTGTGGTTCTTGACTTCAAAGCTCTGTGTTATTGAAAACAGGTGCAACCTTCTCACTGAATTCCAAGGAAGAGGCGAGTAATTACAATGACTATTTAACTCATGCCCCAATGGGAGTCAATGACCAATCACGATTCAATGATTTCTGTTTTACAACCAATCAGAGTTTGTTTCACGAAATATTTATCAGTGTTATAATTACCATATTAAAGAAAGCTCCTCCTTTTTAATATTCTGAACATGTCTGACCATTATTTTGCAGTGATTGAAGCCATCAGAAATACGGCTACCAGATTGTATATATAGTGCACGAATGTCTACACATGCCGCATGCGGGAGTTAATATAAAAACATTTGTAGCAATTGATTATACCACCAAAAAAAAACTAATGTTTGCACTTTCTTAAATGTATTTTTTCCCAGGTAACAATCCAGAAAAATATAATTGTCATATTTACATCATACGACATCAGAAATGAATTAATATACAGTTTGATGTGTTTCATTTTTTCTCCCCTAAAGAGCATTCTTACAATATTGCGTTCCTTTGGCAATAAATAGTATGATCTGGTTGCAGTGATAAACAAAAGAAGCAGATGAAGCGTACCTATCATTTCTCATTTGTTTTCAAACATCGCCGTTTACATTAAATATATAAATATTTTTAATTAACTATAGTTAAATAATGATTTGTGAGTAAACAGCTTAATTTTATTCGTTAAATAGTCCTAACAAATGCCACTCTTGATTTCCAAATTCTCTAGATAAATTCACTCCTCATTTCGTGAGTCGTGAATTTATCGATAATTTGGAAATCACTCGTGGCATTACTTATGACTATTTAACTCATGCCCCAAATGGGACTCAATGGCCAATCACGTTTCAATGATTTCTGTTTTACAACCAATCAGAGTCGTGTTTCACGAAATATTTATCAGTGTTATAATTACCATATTAAAGAAGGCTCCTCCTTCTTAATATTCTGAACATGTCTGACCATTATTTTGCAGTGACTGAGCGTACGAGAAATACGGTTACCAGATTGTATATATAGTGCATGAATGTCAACACATGCCGCATGCGGGAGTTAATATAAAAAGATTTGCAGCAATTTATTATACCACCAAAAAAAGAAACCACTGTTTCCACTTTCTTAAATGTATTTTTCCCAGGTAACAATCCAGAAAAATATAATTGTCATATTTACATCATACGACATCAGAAATGAATTAATATACAGTTTGATGTGTTTCATTCTTTCTCCACTAGAGAGCATTCTTACAATATTGCGTTCCTTTGGCAATAAATAGTATGATCTGGTTGCAGTGATAAACAAAAGAAATCACTCGTGGCATTATTTATGAAAACGTGTATTTATTATTGCAATTAGGCCTACACATTGTGTAACTTTTAAGCCGTAACTAGCGTAACTTTAGGTTTTAACCGTTAAGGGTTAACGTATTGCTTGGAATTAAATTTTATACATGTCTACTCTATGTATATTTAAAAGTCAGTGATTCACCTAACTCAGATGGTTGTGGAAGGTGTTCGCGAGTCGAAAAAGGTCGGGAACCGCTGCTCTAGAGACTAGGATAACATTCTTGTGTGCAAAATTTTATTGAAATCCAATAAACGGTTCACGAGATATTGTGTTTCTCGCATTGAAAAATTATTTTTTGAGGAAAGTAATATAACATTGTAACTTTCTTGTACTTACATCCATGAACAATATCATAAAAATTATCATCACTATTAACTGGAATTTTTAACTGAAAATTTGGAATAGGGTGCAGAAATACCTACTCTGTTGTTTGAGCCAATACATCTACTTTTTCATAGCTCGAACTATATAAGGCCTCTTAAATAACGCTCTAGCGACCGCCATATTTGTTTTCTCGTAACTAAACCGCATTGATAAAATTTGAAAAAAAAAATAGTAAATAAGCAAAACAGTCTACGACAGACTTTCTGTCTATCTTCGGGTTTTTACTGCTGCTGCCGTCTTCCCGTGACAAACCTCCAGAGCCTAAGATTTTGGGCATCTTCAATGCTTAGCCCTTGCTTTGCATTGCTGTCTTCATGTTTTCCTTCCCTGTTAACTTTGGTCTCCCTCTTTTCTTCTTTCTGGTCGATTGCCATTGATATAATAGTTTCGGCCATCACTCATCTTTTATTCTCAAAATATGTCCTAACCACTTTAATTCCTTCTCAATCCTTTCAAGTATGCTTTCTTCTGCTTCCATTATAACTTTGTTTCTTATTCCTCGTACATTCCACGTGCCTATATTCAATGTCCGTTTTCGTTGCTTTTGTCTTTCGTAATTTTTTTTTTTTTTGCCCGGCTTTGACAGATTTGGTCTTTTAGCATTTTGTGTTTTTTTTTCAAATGTATGGGGAGCTGGCCTACAGCATAAACCCCCAACCTGAAGGACCAGGAAAATTTCTGTCTGGGTTTTCCTCCCATAGCCTTTGTAGATCTCTCTTCATCGCAAGGCAGCGTTTCTCTATTTCCCTTAGATAGGGTTGCCTCTTCCGCCAGATCCGCCGTGTTGAAGGACTCTTTATGCGCCGATCTGCCGTTGAGATCTACACCGTAAACCTGGCTAGGGGCCCTTACTGAGTACTATCAGTCGGAACCAACTGAATCCTGGTTTTTTAAAGAGGTTTGTTACTCCTCCTTCTCCTCCTCCTCCTTTCACATCCGGGCTTTGGACCGGCCATGGCGGAGTTTTTACGACAGACTTAAATGCCCAAATATACTTTTCCTAGTTTCACATTAACTCAATTTTTAACCGGACATGGGAAATTTCAGGCATGTTTATATAAATTAAAAATATAATCAAATGCAACTTTTAAATATGGAGAAGATATTCAAACATATTTTATTTAATTGTCCACTGAAATCATATTTGAATTTTAAAGAAAACTATTATTCCAGTCCTCTTTATCATATTCTTAACAACGAAAAATGTTATAATTACTTCGTTTCTTTTGTAAATAGTATTTATTCACAACTATAATTTAATTTTAATCTGTTCATCTTTGTTATAATATTGTTATGTAATTGTATTTTGTTCTACTGTTTTATGTTTATTTACTTCGTAATGATAAAGAATTATAACCCTTATATACCGTAAGGCAAAACACAGTTTTGATCTATTGGAAATTTTAAAAAAATAAGCAAAATCTGACAATGGATTCAATTTCTACGGAATTCGCACAGTTTGCGTATTTTCAACCTATCGGAAAGTTTAACTATGTCTGATGGTGTAAACAAACTCACTCTGATGTTCATGGCCGCACGGATATGTTCCATCATGAGATGACTTTTTCCAATCCTCCCCTTATAATATCTAATATCATCGTTATAATACAATCACGAATTTAGGCAATTTTTTGAGCTTTTTCGGCCTCAAGAGAAACACCATCCAAAAGTCTTTCGAGTGGACGTCCTGGTCTTCTTTTTCTTGCAGGTTGATAGCTTAACATTTGTTTGGGTATCCTGTCATCTTCCATTCGACGAACATGTTGCATCCATCTTGACTTATGATCAAACATTTTGTTTTCTGAAGATTCCATGTGTAATTCTTCTAAGATGTCTTCATTTTTTTTTAGGTCTAGTAGCGTGTATCCTGTATAATATACCTCCCTTAACAATATACCACCCAGCTCATTCCTACTAAGCGCTTTCCCTCTGGTTTTTCATGACCCTCTTTCAATCCCCATCCGTGCCTAATTTTGCTCACCGCAGTCTACAAGACTTAATTGTTCTTATTACATGGTTTCCCATGAAGATCATATAGCTTACTGTTAATCGTCTTTACTATTCGCCTGTCTATTAATTTCTTTTTGATCCAAAAACATTCCTAAGGGCCTTTTTTTTTCATATACTGGTACCGGTTATCTTTTCTTCTCCCGTAAAAAAGAGTCAATGTTTCGCATCCATATAACTGGAAGAATAACAAATGTATATATGTTTCTGCGCGATAGTGCGTTTTGTCGTACTTACCAGCAATGGCGACTTTTATTGAAATTTCAACCTCCTACATTTCGGAGTTGCCAACCTAAATAACTATACTGTAATTTTACATTTAAACCCACGTGCGGGAGGTAAAACCACTGCCCTCTCTGTATGCTAGGCCTACGTACAATGTATATACAAAAAAATATCCAATAGGTAGTGTTAATATACGTTATACAGAACAAATCACTGCATTTTAAATGAACTGAACTTTATTTGAAACAATATAAAACAATAAACACGTACTTGCGGCCTTGTTATCAATAATTGTTCTCAAGGCCTCCTGTTGTTTCAACCAATAAGCATTGCCCGCACTGTTAACGTTAGTCAATTGTTTATAATGAACGCAAATATTTTCAACAAAGATATTATTTTACTATTATTTATTATTTTGAAAACACCATCGCGCAAAAAATGTACAACGCACGTTTGTGAAGTGTTTTATAGAATCTCGGAAATTAAAAACCTCGCTATAGCTCGGTTTTTAAACATTTTTCTTCGATTCTGTAAAAACCACTTCCCAACCTTGCATCGTAATATACTATTTATTCAAATTTTTGAGTGGTTCTGGGATGACGAGATTCTCTATAATGCGTAATAGCTTGCATTTCCAGAATTGATCCTATGTTTAATTTCTTTTTTCACATAATTTTTATTTGTAATTACTATTCCTAGGTATTTGAATTCGTCCACTTATTTAATATTACCCTCATTCGTCGATTAACATTATATATCCTAACTTTTTCTACATGTCACAATATAGGCACATTTAGTTTTATTGGTGTTTACTTCCAACTCCAATTTCTTAATATCACTCAATAGAATGTGGGGCACGCCGCGCCGTAGCGTAATAATAATAATAATAATAATAATAATAATAATAATAATAATAATAATAGCTTTATTTTACCTGGCAGAGTTAAGTGGTTAAGGTACTACGCTACAAACCGGAAGGTTGAGGGTTCGAATCCCGATGTGGTCAGGATTTTTAAACTGACCCAAACCTTCTGGTGGCACCATGGCCCTGAGGTCGACTCAGCCTCTAACGGAAATTATTGCCAGACGCTTGTTCTGGGGGTAAAGGCGGCCGTCATGTAGAGTTGACAACACGGCTGACATCAAGTGCCGATTGTCTAGAAGAAATGGAAGCCTTAACCTCCTACTACCCTAAGGGTCTCCTATGGCCTATAGAGGGATCACTTTACTTTTACAATAGAATGTATACGTGTTGCCCCTTAGTATCTCCTTGTTATCGCTTAATAACACTGCATTATCTGCATATACCAACAGATTATTAATACTATTGAGTTGTATGACTTCTTTACTGGATGGTATATAGTTTCATGCTTGAATATACCGTAATTCATGCTGGTCATTTGCTGTTGTTAGAGCTTCCGTCTCTAATTAAACGTGGAATTAAAATTGAAATAATGTAAATTACACTTGTTGTTAGCAATTTTATTACGATGAAAAAAAAAACTTTAATTAATTGTGGGTTCAATAAAAGACCGTATTTGCTTAAAGCCATGAAGTTAAGGTAAATTTTATGCGAGCACGGCTGTAAAATTTCGCGTTGGGAAGAAATTTATGCTTTAGAACGCCTGCTATTAACTTTTCATGTGGCCTCATTGTGTTACGACCATCGCCGTAATCTTATACCGTGTGTTCCATGTGTTCCTAAATATTTAATAATATGTTTATTATTTTCTTCTTCTTCTCCATTGAGCTTTAACTTTTCGCCTTAAAGGTACATTTGCATGCCCCTCGCCACAAGGCCCTTGCAGTGTTACGACCTGTCCGGAGAAGAATTTCAAACTTTGAATCACATACGTACTTTATCTGTCCACACTGAGACATGGAGGGCCTCCTCGAATAAGTGATCAGGTCAACCCAGACCTTCTCCGAGACAACATGAACATTTAAGACGAAACACGCCATTCACTCGCACATTTGTATGGTACAGCGGGGCTATTTGAATAATTTCAACTTTGTTGTCAATTTATCGGAAAAATATGTGCAATCCTTAGAACTGAAATATACAGTAACATTGCCCAACATATCGTCTTCCTCACTGAGTAAGTTGGGTGCAATAACTTTTTAATTATTCAAGTTATGCAATTATTCGATTTACCCTGCACATGACAAGAATCTAACAATCTGCGGGGCTATTTGAATAATGGCTATTTGGATAACTGAAAAAAACAGAAGATTATGTGCAATTCTCATGAAACTGTTATTAGAAAATAAGATAAATGTAAAAAAGAAAAGCAATACGTAAGTACTAAAACTAAAATAAGCATCAGAAACACATTCCAGGCAAGTTACCTGCAGCGTCCACAATGAAATTGTTTGCTACCTTTCGTACTCACGCAATATTCGTAATATCATGTCTAACACTTTTGGCATTGTATCTCCCTCAGATTCGATGTGGGACCATTTCCCCTGACATCCAAAGTTTCAGTCAGCATCTTCATGGTAAGAGTCAGTCAGCAGAGGTACAAGACCATCTAGGTCGATGTCAATCTTCTTTTTTTTTTTGTCCTTTTGGAAACAATGGGCCTCTTCTTTACACGCCCATTACCTGCCTGGCTTGCTTTTCTCTTCTCTCCTTCCAATAGAACAGATGCAGTGGCCATCCACGCTTCAGTGAAAATTCCAGCGAAATGAACTTTTGCCATTTTTTCATGAGGAGTTCTTTGCTGCCATTTGGTTGCCCTCGCAAAATATTCCAAGCAGCTAGATTTTTTTATGGTTTGCAGTAAATATTATAGGGTGGCCGTTGGAGTTCTCACTTTCATATTTAGTTGGGAGGTTTTGTGCTTTTCCAGCTGATATCGGCGGTAAAGAGTTGTGAAGGGCACCCCATATGTTTTACTGTCTTCCAGTGATAATCCTCTGATAGATGCGTCGATAACCTTCTTCATAGACTCCTCATCCCACTCCATTCGTCCCCCTTTTCTTTTATTATTTCTCACTATCTGAAGCAAATAAATGTTTTGGTTATACCAGTGACTAATTTCTGAACTATTCGCATTCAGTTCACTCTAATGTGGTAGTTTACACTTCAATTATACTTAAAATGAAACCTATAGTAATTGTATTAGAAACTTCATCATATACTGTAAACGTAGGCCTATAAAGAGGTAATGTGCAGATTGATCCAACTGCGTAATGTCGGATTATTTAAAATGTATGAGCAGTACTTTTTTATAGTCTTTCTTAAAAGATTATTTGAAATTTTCAAAAAATAAAATAATAAAATAATGCCCAGGTCCTAAATATCTTATAACCATTACAGTTATTCTACTGTATCTACAATAAAAACGATAAATGTATTTAGAAGAAAGAGAGAAGGGAATACAAAAACACAATTTTGACTATTCAAGAAGCCCCGCTCTCAGGTATTCAAATAGCCACCTCGTGACATATTCACTTCATGATCTCGTAGTTTCCAAATAAGAGCATAGATTACAAAACGAGCTGGAGGGTTATTGGAGAAAAGATCAACAGTCACTTCTGTATGCATTCCACCTTCCATGTTTTCCATTTTCGATAGATAAAACTTAACAATCACCAAGAACATTTTACATACTCAACAATCATGACATCAGAGCCGCTTACCTTTGGTACTTCAAATTAACCTAGACTAAAATCGAAATAAACTACTTCACTGAATAGAAAATACTTTCACTAACAACATCCACTGACAACATGTCGTCTTCTTCTTGGTTACTTCGCTGCACATGCGCAAAAGCTTAATATTATTCAAATAGCCCCGCTATTCAACTAACCCCGCTCTACCCCTGAACATGGCTAATAAGATAATGATGGTTATGTTGGCCACATTGTTCGGAGGCCACTTAGGCCTTAACATTTCGTGACATTTGTCTTACTCCAACTCCAAGCCGCCACAGGACTAGAAGGTCCTTGTCCCACCAGGCGACTGCTGGCCTTACATCCACATGTGTACATTACAGAGGTAGACGATCATCCCAGCCAGTGTAGGAGTAACATGTGGTCAGCATGTCGGGTCTCCCAGCCGTTATAACTGTTTTTCCCTCCTGGGGCCGCTACTTATTGTAGCTACCCAAATGCCTCACGATGCTGTGTGGGCTCCGGACCTAGGCTGACCGAAATGCCATGGGAAAATTTCTTCCCCCATGGAGTCTCGAACTAGCGCAAGTCCAGTAGCTCTGCGCCATGACATCCTACCTTAACCACTACATTTTATTTTACAGGCGAGGAAAAATCCCCTCCCCAAACAACACTGTCAGCCAGAAACTTGTCCTGGCCGGGAATCGAACTCGGGTCTGCTGGGTACGAGTTCGCGGTGGTGGAATATGTAAATAATAATAATAATAATAATAATAATAATAATAATAATAATAATAATAATAATAATAATAATAATAATAAAATCATCATCATATCCCTTGCTATCGCCGATTAATATTACGTCATAAGCATGAACTAACAGCTGCTATTATTATTATAATCTTCTATGTTTACTGTCAACAGCACGTACGGCTTACTGCCCGTGCGACCCATATTTGTAAATAATATTGTAAATATCTTACTTTTTGTCTAATAAAGTCCTACTACTACTACATTATAATCTTTTTTATATTATTTTTAGTAGTAGTAGTAGTAGTAGTAGTAGTAGTAGTATGTTCAAAATTAGAAAAAAATAAGAAATACTGTCATACGAGAGAGAAAAAAATATTAGATATTCAGAAGTGGATTATATAAGATATAAGCAATTAAATTGGTATGGGCACGTACGACGAATGCAAGAAGAAAGGTTACCCAGGAAAACATTGGAATGGTGTCCACCTGGAAGAAGAAGGAAAGGAAGACTTCGAAACTCGTGGATACAAGAAATATGAATTGGAATGAGAACAAGAGGACTGGAGGAGATGGAGTGAATGGATAGAGACGAGCGGAGAAAAAAAAACTTTAGGCACAGAAATATGTGTAAACATTAAAAATCTGTATAAAAATAAAACATTATTATTATTGTTATCATTATTATTTATTATTATTTTTATTATTATTATTATTATTATTATTATTATTATTATTATTATTATTATTATTATTATTATTATTATTATTATTATTAGAGGTTCCATGGAGCATGTCCTTAGACACTCGTCCTGCATTTCTGGGTCCGGAGTTCTATTATTATTATTATTATTATTATTATTATTATTATTATTATTATTATTATTATTATATATCATTATTATTATTATTATTATTATCATTATTATTATTATTATTATTATTATTATTATTATTATTATTATTATTATTTTATTGTTAATTTTATTATTATTGTTATTTTTATTTTATTTTTGTTTTTATTTTTGTTATTATTTTTATTATAATAATAATTATTATTATTATTATTGTCATTGTTGTTATTGTTATTGCTATTATTGTTATTTTTATTGTTATTATTATCATTATTAATATTATTATTACTATCATCGTCATTATTTCCCTTCTATAGAGTTAAGCCACTTGGTTTCTTCCGGCCCATTTTAGGCTTAGTCTAGAACAGGGCCGCCCGAACTTTTAATTGGGTCGGGCCAATAACTGATTGTGCAATTGATCGCGGGCCAGAACATAAATATCGTTTCTATTATTGTTACTACTGCTGCTTCTATATAATAATAATAATTATATTATTATTATTATTATTATATATTTATTATTATTATCATTATTACTAAATAAAATTACATTATCACACAGAAGAATGTAAAACATTTGTAACACCATGCTGCAATTAAAATTGTAAAAAAAAAATTGGTACAAAAGGGAATATATTTACCTAAAGAAATGAGTGGAGCTGGCTTCTTAAAAGTAACAACCGATCGATCATCTCCATTAAATGTATCAGAATGCCTATGCTTTGTTTGGTAATGTCTTTTAATGTTATATTCTTTCACAACTGCAATAACATCCTTACAAATAACATAACGCTTTTTTTCCATGTTCCTTCACAGAGTATTTGCTGGTCCAGGATTCGTTAAACTTCCTACACTCGGAATCAACTTTGCGTTTTTTAAGCATTTTCTCACTTTAACACTATTTTACAACTATTCCGTGCACATGCTACTGTTTGATTGACAATACAAGCGAAACAATTAATGTTCAAAGTTTGGAGTGGGGAGATAACGGTAAATAAGGGATTAATCATTCTCTACTATATTCCACAGACGAAGAGAATGAAAACACGGGACGAAGAGGGGACACGGGGAATTTCAAGCGATACAATGGCATACTACCTGAGAATAAACGAACACTCATGACGTATGAAATACCTACTGCTTTCATTCGCTTCGTCGGTGGACAGTACTTTGTCAAGAGAAGCGGTGACACCTCTACTCCACATTCCAGATAGATTAATTCCACACAGGGATGACCAAACTAGATGTTACATTTTAAAATCAAACTTAAAAATATAAAATTAATTTGTTCATTTCAGTGCTTACGCGGGCCATACGAAAAGCCATGGCGGGCCGGATGTGGCCCGCGGGCCGTAGTTTGGACAGCCCTGGTCTAGAAATATCTAAATTGTACACCCTCGTCGTCTTTTCCCAAAGGTTTATTGTTATTATTATTATTATTATTATTATTATTATTATTATTATACACCCTCGTCGTCTTTTCCCAATGGTTTATTATTGTTATTATTATTATTATTATTTATTATTATTATTAATTATTATTATTATTATTATTATTATTATTATTATTATTATTATTATTATTATTATTATTATTATTATTATTATTATTATTATTATTATTATAGATAGATCATCGGTTGATTAATGTCTTCGACATCGTCCGATTCCTAATAGCCAATTTTGTCGGTCCTTCCAATCTCCTGGTTGTAGATGTTTCTCCTTCATATATAACCATATTCCCTGACTCCAGGAGGTTTTAGGTCTTCCTCTGCTTCGTCTTCCCTCAGGTTTCCATTCCAAAAACAGATTTTGATAGTCGATCCTCTTCCATTCGCTGGACATTTCCGTACCATCTTAATTGCTGACTTTTAATATAATCTAAAATAGTGTCTTCAATCTTCATTTTCTCCCTTATAACTGAGTTTCTAATTTTTTCTCTTCTTGAAATTCTTGCGGCCCTTCGTATAAAATCCATTTCCGTTGCCAAAAGGTACTTATTTGTTTTTGTTGTTAATGGCCAAAGTTCTGCTCCATAAGTAATTATTATTATTATTATTTTATTATTATATTATTATTATTATTATATTATTATTATTTATTATTTATTATTATTTTATTATTATTATTATTTTATTATTAAAAACTTCATTTCTCTGTTGTAGAAAATAGAAATGTCAGTGGTAATCTGAAAGCTGAAATAATTTTTTTGTACATTAAAGTTAGAATTATTAACATGTCGGCAGTTTCACAACTTTAT